>JANHGB010004113.1:0-47944 GCA_026283785.1 Coracopsis vasa | reverse complement strand
CCCTCTGGGCAGCAGTCAAAGCCCCTCCAGGCTTCATGGCAACCCAGGTGACTTTAGCCAGGAGGACAAATTTGGGTGCTGGGGCAAGTACTGCCGCAAGGCTTGGCACTGGAGTTTCTCCAGTGATGGGACCAGCTCTTGTTGCTGATTGCATCGGCAGCATCCTCATACCTTGTCACAGGGACACATCCTACCACCACTGAGGGATTAGTCAGCCTTGAACTGTGGCAGGAGGGTATAAAACCAGTAATAAGCATATAATTATCCCCCACGGGGCTGGATCCAGCCGCAGCTGGCTCTCCTAATCTTGCATAGATCATTTTAGCATGGAAAGGCACAGCAATAATAATAATAAATAATAAAAAAACCCAAACCAACTTTTTCAGGCATTGTAAGCTTGCTTTGATCTTGCTCTGTGCTCAGCAGCCTTTCCCCATTTAAGCCCAGCCACCCAGGTGAGCAGCCTACCTGCCAAAGGGGAAAGTCCACACTTATGCCAAGTACCCTGTTGCATCTCTCTGATGTTCTCCCTCTACTCAAGTTTGTGAGATTATCAGCATCTGGGCATAACCTCAGGACATTTCTGAAATTGCTGGAGAGAGAAGAAAATCAAAAGGGAGATAAAATCCCCATTATACAAGAGAAGAAATGGTGTTATTTTGGCTTTTGTAGATGCCTGAGTATTGGTGTATGCGGCTCAAGCTCCCTGAGAAATGTACTGTGTGGGCAACCTACACAATGTTATAGCAGTGCAGCTAAAGGAGTTACCCTGAAACCTGCAGGATTTAATAGCTCTTTCTAATAGTGGTTTTAACCATGCAGTGCCTTTATTTATTTATTTATTTTTTTATGGCAGGGAGAATTACTCTTGCTCTTTCATAAAGCATGAGCCACAAAAACCTCTAAGCAAGCCATTTTCTACTAAACCCTGTATTGCTTTCAAGGAGGTAAAAAAGCCAGGAAATGTAACTCAAGTTACATTTCCCCCAAGCTGTAGTTTCCTCTTAATTCTTAGTTTAAGTCTTGCAAGGATTTGAGAGTTGGACTCTACCCTCTTGGCATTCATGGTTGTTTAGTTTGGCATAAAATTCAGGTATGTCACAGCCAAGGAGTGTGAGCTCGTGGGTCTCACCAGGACCCAGCTTTGGGCTGAACACAGATGTACAGCTTCCAGTCCAGGTTTCCAATCCAAATAACCTAACAGAGGGTGTTTTCATGGCCACTGCTGTGCTTTCCAAGTAGTAAGGGACCATGACTGGATGTTGTATAAAACAAGTCATAAGCAGTGTGTGTGTGTAGGGGGGGAAATAAAATCATATCTATCATCATCCATGAAAAAAATGAGAGTCAAACCAGTCCTATAGGAACAGGGTTCTGGTGCTCCTTTTCTCTCACCTTTGTGGGCAACAGTGCCAAAGCCATCAGTGACAATGCTGCCTCTACACCAATTTGTTGCTGGCATTGTAGAAATTACAGTTTGCCTTTTTTCAAGCCAGAGAATGTACATTCAGCCACTGTAGGGTTTTCATGATGGGCATTGCTCAGTCTGTGCCTGCATGGGGGTGTGTGCATTCCCTCCTCCACCAGGGCACAACTTCTCACCTCATCTAAACGTCCAAAATGTTGAAGTTTGATTTCTTGTGAACTCTGGGGTTGCTCAGAGAGGGGATGTGCCCAAGAGAGGTGGGGTGAAGTGGTTAGAGGAGGACGAGAAAGAGAAAGGGAGTCCAATGATCCGAGGAGAAGTTCTGCAGAGGTGGTGCTGCTTTGTCCAGGTCTTGCAACATCACAGGGCCCCTCATGGAGGTGGCATGGTGGCACACATCATGAGAGACACAGCTATTGGGTTTGACATCTCTTACTTGGAGCTGTTCAGTGGGATTAAGCTGGGCAGCCACCCCAGTCACTCTCTCACACACACAGACACCCTCCAAGGGATTCTCCTCTGCAGCCTACTCATTTAGGAACATACAGTAGATGTCACAGCAAGATCCTGAGGATCTAATGTACTTCCACCAGCACCAGACCAGCTTAGAGCAGCAAGCAGTGATGCCAGGAGTGCAGGCTGCTGCACCAGTACCCTACCCACAACTGGTGTGAGCAGGGCATAGACACCAGAAGCTGTATTTGGCGCAGACAAGGCATCCTTGCTGCCACTGGCCACCCCTGCCTTCTGTGAACATGATTTTCCCCACCTGAATGTTGCAAAGCACCAGTGAGACACAGGGCTTGCAGAGCACCTATCATTGCCAGGAGGTACCCTATGCATAGCTGGGGGAAGAGGCTGTCTTCTCCAAGCACTGCTGATATGCTTAGGACCATGATATCGTCTCACACAGCATACAAACCAACAGGACTGGATTCATGAGCTGTTTCAGCTGGGCATTAGCCCAGTCTGAGTCAGTCTTCAGGCAAGTGGCAGCAGCTCTAATGTTTGGATCTAAAAAGAAATTATATATATATTTTTATATATATATATATATATATATTCTGAGCCCAAACCCTATCCCAGAGCCCCAGAAGGGACACTGGGATTCTGGGGAGAGATGTCAAAGTCCAGGAGGGTGGAAGCACAGCTATGGATTGAACATGGGTATGCAGCAACATCAGCTGCTTCCACAGCAAACGGGGCTCACTATGGTACATCTCTCTCCCTGATTTTTAGGGAGGAAAAATAAAATTAAGCAAAGGAAGCAGCCGAAAGGCCATGCCAAGTCCCAGGCAGCCGGTGTGTAAGGCTGTGACAACCACACAGTAAATCCACACACACATCTCTCGGCTTTTGTGTTGTTGCTGCCTCCATTGCAGGCTTGGCCATGCTTTCTAGATAATTTAGGTAATTTATTCTCCCTCAGCAAGCTCAGCTCATGGGCAGCATGTGGCTCTCTGCAAAGGTCACTCTGCTTTCTTAACATCAGCCTTCCAGCCAGGTTTGGCAGCTGGACACTAAGACCCACCAAAAACCTGTGTTTGTGGTAGTTTCTCTTCCCTCCCCTTAGACAGCACAGGATTACTCAGAAAACAAGTTATCCTGAAACATGGCTTGAGAGATTTCCTTTAAAATAAATATTCAGGCTTTGAGGCCATTTTCCAACTAAACCCATACAAAGTTTAACTTCATACAAGTCTGTGAGCTGCTTTGATATGCTTCAATTTGCCTTCGCCAACCAACACATTGCTCCAGCAGCCAGACACAGACTGAATCCAGGAGCTGGAACAGCGCCTGCAGGATGCTTCACTGCCTTCAACAGCACTTGGCAGGCTCACAGAACTGCTGTTCATGAGCACGTTTGCTCCCTCAATGTCTTACCTTGTCCCAGATCCCATTTTTCTGTGGATTTTTCACTAGGAGATGATCACTTCCAGCAGCCACAGTACTGCCTCCCAACCCTGGGAAGTAGGGACTTTGGCAACCAATACACTTTTATGGCTATTTAAGATTTGATTTAAGCTCCTGCTGCCACAGCATACAGGAAAAAACATTGACGAGGAAGGCTGACATGAAATGCAGGCAAGTTTCCATCACTTATCCCCAAAAAACTTAGACTATGTGTAAGGATGGCATTTTTAACCGTGAGGGTGGTAAAACACTGGAACACATTCCCGAGAGAGAGGGTGGATGCACCATCCCTAGAGACATCCAAGGTCATGCTGGACAAGGATGCGAGACCCTGATCTAGTTGAAGATGTTCTTACAAGGGAGTTTTGGATAGATGACATTTAAATTGTATTCTATGAAAACCCCATGCTAACAAGAACCACAGACCTGAAACAAACAGCTTGAGGCGTGCAGCACAGCAGAGGCACCAGGTAAGTGTCAGATGAACAGACTCTATTGACATCAGTACTTTTCACTTAAGCATTTTGGGCTCTCCAAACTAGCAAAGCACTTTTTTAAAAGCTCAGCTCAACATGAATTTGTATTTTCTTGAGCTGGAAAGTGCTTGCTGAGACTGTAAGCAGGTCTGATGCAGGACAGATAGACCCACCATGGGTACACCTATGACTATGGTGCAGTGTTGAAGCATTTCCAGAGCCAGGTAACAAGCCATCATCTCTCCCATGTCTCCAAAGCCTGTGCACATCTCACAGTCATAAATCAATTTCCAGGCTTTTTCAGAATTAGATTCATAACACTGAAGCCTCAGGTCACACGTACTGAAGCGCTCTGTGGGGATTCATAGGTCACTGGAGCGCTTTTTGAGAAGTAGTTTGTTTTGGGGTTATTTTTTAAGCTCTTCAGAAAGGCAGGTACTTCAGTGGGGTTCTATTGGGTTTATGATAACATACAGAAGCATTATCCTCTGTTTTAAGTGTAGCAAAAATGCAAAACATGATAGCCAGCAGGATTTTAAGTCAATTCAGGGAGAGGGAGCATGGCAGCTAAAGGGAAGTAGTTCCTTGCCTGAGTCTCCAGCAGCTTCTCCCCACCCAGATGCACTGATTCAGATGCAGGACACCCCTCTTCCAGCTTTAACAGCCACACTCATCATTTTCCAGGGCATTATCCAGGCAAAACACCCAGAAGAAACCCTAAGGCATGTGGACTGTTTGCCTAATTGGCTCAGTGTAGAGGTTTCCAGCTCCTCAACTAACCTCTGCGAACACTCCTGTTGCACTAGGAGCAGGCAGCACTAGACACAGAGCACTGCATGACCCCACTGCCTGTAGAACACCCTCTGCCCTGTCTCCACAGTTCCGCTGCATCCTGAGATGCTTTTCAGAGGTGCTCCCACCTTCACTGCCTGGCCAGCTCTTCTGGGAGGAGTTTTCAGTGAAACCCAGCAAACACGTAACAGCGCAGTTTTGTCTATAAATACATTAAAAACCCCAAAACCCACTATAAAAACTTTACATGTGCTGTATAACCCTGGCTGCAGTTGTGCCAGCTCAGGACTGTACTCTATTGTGACTTTGGAAATCACCAATTTACCTGCAAATTCTCAAAACCAGAATAAATCTTTGATTTTTCTACACGAGGGACAGAAATCCCTGTGATAGGCACCGGCATGATCAGAGCTACAGGAGCAACACAGGGGAGATACAGAAAGCAGCTCTGAGAGACAGAGCAGCAGCTGGGTACACAATGTCCTGGCACGAACCAAGCCCCCCTCCAAACCATTGACAGGAAACATGGTGGAGGGAGACAGGTGAAGTGATGAGACCTTCCCACCCTGTCTCCTCCCATCCCATGCTTGACAGCGAACTCTACTGAGCCTAACATTGGTTGTTTTTAAATGTTGTTCTTCTCAGGGTGTGAAGATTTAAAAACAATACTTGAATCTTCTCCAAACACATGGCTTTCCTTATAATTAACTGTTATTCCCTTTTGGCATCCCAACTTTGCATAGAGCATAGACCTGATCCCAACTGACATAAAAGAGCACAGAAATCAGTAGAGCCACATGGACATAAAGGAGTTGATGAGCCAGCCTAATTATTTATGGCTAGTACCACCCCCTGTAATTAGCCATCCCACCTGCAAGGGCTGCAGCAGCTTTAGAAAGGAGAAACATAGGGTGAAGAAGATGGAATTTCAAAATAGCTATTAGCAACACTTGGCATTTCTTTGGTTTCTCCAGAACAGCCAAGGCAGGCGTGTATCTAGCAGACTAGATCCTCTGCCAGGAAATTTAATCATATATGACAATGATTGTAATGACTTGCAATCAGGAAACCTTCCATCAGAGCATCTTGCGGCACTGTACAAGCAGTAATGAGTGAAAGCCCCTCTGCAAGATACACCAGGACACTGTAGACTAAACACCAACCATGCCCTGTCTTCAGGGTGTCAATCTATTTGGGTGGGAGAAGGCCTGAGATGGGTATGGGCAGTCCTGGCTGCTGCCTGCCCCTGGCCACAGGATTTTGTCCCCATTGGCTCAGACCAGGGAAGCAATTCACGACAGAAGTACAGAACCTGGCAGAAGGCCGCATCACGTCCATGTGCTGCATGAAAAGCAACATTTCCTCCCCTCAAAAGCCCTACAAAACCAAATATTAGACAAAAATACATGTGAAGCTGCTATTGATCTTCCAGCCAAGCTTTGTGTTAAAATTCTTTACTGCTTACTTCACTTATAAAAGAAGGTGAGGTATCAGAGACATCACAATTCAGTTTTATCTCCCAGAGACCAGCCAAATACCCTGTTAGACGTGGGCAAGGCTAGCTGAGATAGGAAGAGAGCCCATCCGAATTTTAGACCAGATTGTAAAATTAAATTTTACCATAGTTTCATCAGTGGAGTCATCCCTGTCACCCACCCAGATTTTCACATGTCTAAGCAGTCTGTAGGGCTGATTTCCTTTCTCATATGCATTTTAGTAGAGTATTTTGGACTTTGTGGAAGAAAAGTGCTCTGTAGATAATCCCATCAGAGTAAGAGGACTTTGGGTTATTACATATCTACCTAGAGTGGAAAATTAGATTGGCACCTCTGCACAGAAGTGAATTTTCACAAGCTCATGGTGGCTGTCATCTCAGCATTTCATAGGAAGATAGCTCTATATTATCCCCATTTTTCAAAGGGGATAAATATCAATGGCAGCAGCAAGAGGTATCCACAGCAAAACAACACAGCCAGGGTCAGGGTGCAGGTTAAATGCCTGATTGCTGCTGCCCACTCTACCCGCTCAGCCACACCAAAGGAATTAATTATATCCCAAAAGGTAAAACAATCTCTCAAAAACAGAAACAGCTTGGGCCAGAATATAAGGCTGCTTGAAAGCCTCATGGTGACCTCTTCCAGAAGGATCTCCTAACCCACTGCAAGACCCAACTAGAGACATCATACATGTGTGCAAGTGTTGGGATGTTACCTTGTCCTTGTTCCCCTCTCAAGGACGACCACTCTGAAATGTCAGTGGATCTGTCCCTTGCAGCAAGGAACCACCCAAGGCTGTTCCCAGGTGGGAGTCTGCCTTGCCAGTAAAGATGAACAGAGTTTCTTATGCTGTTTCCCACTCATTTTCCCATGCAGAGCCTCTTGCACAAGTCTCCTGGAAGTTTCAACCCCAGTTTTTCTCCTGCTGCAACACTTTAAACATCAGCAGAACCACAGAGTTTCAACAAGTCCTTACTGCTTGTACAGTGCCACAAGAAGCTCTGATGGAAGGTTTCCTGATTGCGTCTCAAGTCTTCCCAACTGGTGTCCTCACCAGCAGTTTTCCAGGGATGCCCAGCTTCCAGACCTGGCAAAATAGCCCTATCCCCTGCAGTGCTTGCAATTGCTGCCTAAGCAACCTCGTTTCTCAGTTCAGCAAGCCCTACTCAAATAGCTGCACCATGTTACTTATCATTATTTATCTACCTGTTTGATCAGAAATGAAGAAGGGCAGCAAAGATTGGCAAGAAAGACTGTTTCAAATGACTGTGGTTCAATTTCAGCTTAGAAATTATAAAAGTCACAGAAATTATAGGAGCTGAGCCAGCCTTTAGGGACACTGGGGACCACAGGAGTCAACTCAGAGATTAATTGAACCGTTCATTGAAAGGGGCTATATCACATCACTGTCTGTCACAGGACTGAAGAGATCTCCTTCAGCTTGAGTCTTACATCTCCACTCAGTTCTTCAGCATAAAAACAGCCTTATAATTGATTTTAAGTGCTCACTTGTGAACTGTCTAACCCCAACACTTACAATGCTAGTGGGAGAACTAAAGTGAGCAAAACCAAGTTCTAGCTTAAAAAACATCACAAAGCAGTGGGCTTGCTTCCAAGCTCCTGCACCAGCTCCAGGCTCAATGAAATTATGCTACACATTTATACTCACTCCTTAATGAGGTACTTGCCAATTATAGGGCAATAAAAACCCAACCTGACTCAGATCTTCAGCTGGTGCAAGCCTATGTTGATTATAGTTACCTTCCCTTCCCAAGGATCTTGCTCTTCTCTGCAATAAAAGCACCGAGGCTATTTCCAGTTCTTCTATAGGGATGCAAAACAGGGAGAGGTACAGGTTTTCTCACTCACCTTCATTAATACAGTCTTCCGACGAAGCCCAGCAGAAGCAAATCTATTTTTAACCAAATTGTTCCAGGAGAAACCTTCGAAGCCTGCTATAAAAATGACTAGAGTATTTCTCTGGCATGCATTGATTAATGCCATTGTATATACCTCCGGGGCACTGGGGGGTCTGTGCAGGCGCCCAGCCAACTCCAGACCTCGACTTGTTGGTGACTGTTATCCCGGCTGGCAGGAAGGTATATCCTAAGGAAATCTGGGATTTTGATCCCACTGCACACATCAGCATGAGTTATTGTAGAGAACCTCCATCCTAAAAGCCCAGACCAGCTCTGTCCTGAGCCTGTGAGCACCTTTGGCTGACTGGGGCCAGATAGGCTCTTGCAGGTTAGGAAAGCCCTGAACCACTGTGGCCTCTAAAGCTCAGTGGCTAAAAAATGAGCCCCTGAAACATTCTTAAGGGATCTGGAGTCAGCTTGTTCAAGAAGGTGCACGTTTTTCCTTATTAATTGTGAAAGCAGTTTTTAAGAGCATCAGAGAATAGAGGCAGGAGGGGAATTTCTCCCCCTTTTTCTGGCTATATAAAGAGACCCAGTTTCAGCCCCCATTTTCCCACTTTCATGTCTTGAGATATCAGAAAAGGGAGGACAAGGGCCAAACCCGCTGGTTGGGTTACCCCACTGCAATGACTGTTAGGGTCGAAAGAATGGCAAACAGGGGAGGGGAGGCAATGCAACCACCTTGCTTCACACTGTTGTAACAGCAGCATGGTATTGCAAAGGGAAATCCTTGCTCCCAGCGCCGTGCAGGAATAACGAGGGCAGATGAATCTGGTAATCTCCAAGGTCTTGTATTTCCTGGGGGAGCCCATCTGTGGGCAATGCCACATGCTCTTTGAGAAACATGCTGGAATCCAAAAAAAACAGGGGAAGGATGAAGACCATGGTCCTGGGATGGGGAAGCCACATCTTCAGCACTGGGCTGGACCGGGGCAGACAGGCAGTTCAGAGAACAGTATCTGGTAGCATGGCAGATGGTATCCATGTGCAGACCCAGGTCTATATGTCTCACCTATATGTCCATGGCATGTGCTAACCTCATGAGAATTCCTACACACTGCACCCCCAGTGCATGTTTCCTCCTGCAGCACCTGGAAATGCCGCCTCCCCTCTATACACACATGTGGCTCATCGGAAGTGAGAAAAGCCCCAGATTAACCTATCTGACACAACAGTGCCTGCTCTGCCTTCCACACAGCGGGAACAAATGCCTGTCATCCTGTTCACCACCCAGAAGGAGGAATACATTCAGGATGTGTCAACCCCAGCCCAGGTGCCTGGGTCAGAAAAAAGTGGTTATTACTGCAAACCCTGTATACATTATTTATCAAATGAAGTCTCTGCAGCAGGACTACAATTCATTTCTCTGCTCCAGCTTGCTCATGCTCTCTTCATCTGTTTTTTTAGTGGGAGATAATAGAAAAAATTTGCAGGATCCTTGTGGTCACTGCCACAAGGCTGTTCCCCTCCTTAGGAGGTCCCAGGAGGGACCTGGGACAAGCTTTGCCCAAGAAAAATCACCCTGTAGCAACAACCAGCTCCACCGCAGCAGCTTTGCTCCAGCCTAAAATCTATTGCACAAGTTGCTGCTGCTCCAAATGTTCAGGTGGAAATTACAATGGGAAGGCAAGTAGAAAATATCAGTTATTGGAGGGTACAAACCTGCCAGGTTGCATATACATGTAAATCAGCTGTAACACACGGTTTAGTTTGAGCAATACATTAAAAAGGAAGGAAAATCTGAATTTCTTTTTCCAGTATGAGGGGTTATAAAGCAGGTGGGGGAAAGCCACAGTATGCACAACCCTGGTCACATCAGCTCTGCCTCATCTCTGCGGTGTGAAAACACATGCACAGGGTGAAAACTAATGCAAAAACACACCAGATGAGCATTTCTTTTCCATTCCCCCACCTTTGGGTCAGGGTATAAATGACTAGACAAACCAAAAAGCAAGTTAAAAAAACTGTGCTCATTTGACTTCAGCAGGTGGGTTTGCTTTTATTAAAAGCAAAAAGCAAACCAAGTTCTTGGGTGCTCCTGCTCAGGATTCCCAGGGAAGAATGATGCAATCTCCTAATTATGTTCAAAAAACAGCCATGATAACAGCATAGATTCTCCTCTCCTGGTCCATAGCGCTGTTATCCATTTAAACATGGTCACACTGGCAGCACACAGTGATTATACAGGGTAGTAGAGATTGCAGCACATCCAGTTTCCTCAGCGTGGTTTTGCATTTCATTGCACATTTCTTCATCTTCATCCAGCCATATGCTCAATCTACGCTGGGGGTAATGGGTGGTGGTGTTGTTCTGGTGGTGAAGCATCATCCCAAACTGGGTCATTTGCATTAGCTTTGGCTAAGCCTTGAGGAGGTCCAGGTTGACTCATAGACTCTAAAGCAACATGATAGCCAAGCATCAGCTAGATGATCATGAGGACTTGCTGCCAGCACCTAAGATAAGTATTGAGAGCAAATGTTGAAAAAAAGCCTTATGCCCATAACTGAGAGTGATTCAGGTCTCACCAGTTGGTTATGGGCTGTGGGTTCACAGCACAATTGAGGTGATGTGAATTAACCATGGAGGCTCTCATGACAGAAAGAGGGGAATGCTGCTGAGGGGGTAATGGGAAGGGGTGTCAAAGCTGTGGCTGTTGAATAGGGAGAAGAAGGAAGGTTTGACTGTCCTAGACAGCAGCATCTCTGGAGTACTGTGCGTGTGGGGAACACATCATGCCCACATTCACCTGGGTGCTATGTTACCCTCCAAAATAAATTACTGGTGCTCCGTTGAAGATAAAACAAATCATATTTGGTTTTGTGCTTAATTCCAGTTGCTATGTAATTAAGTACTACCACATAATTAAATTGGATTTAGAGGGTGTTTATGCCCTGCAATGCTCCATAATTATGGTTAATTCCTCCTTTACGGCTTCCGAACATCTCCGGTAGAGCTCCAGGAGCCACTGGGGCAGGCAGAGCAGGCTTCATGGGGCTCAGAAACATGGTGCACAGCTTTAGCAGTGGAGGGCAGCATCTTGGAAAGGCCTGGCCCTGTCCCAGTGTTTTTCTTTAGAAATTTAATCTCTCCCCAGGCCTGGAGCAGGAGCAGTGCCCCCAGAAGCATCATTATGGGCAAATGGTGATGCAGGGAAGAACAGCAGCAGGAGCCATCCCAGCCTCTGCTCCCAGGCTCTCCCTGGTAAAACTGCTTTAGCTCCCAGAGATGCTGCATAAGAATACAGTAAACATTTCTGCAACATACAGGGCCACTGAGAGGCAATTTATTTCGTAACTGAGTGTGAATAAATATATATGGTGTGAAGTGCAGGGCTTGATGACCTTTGATGGGCAAGGAGACCCAAAGCATGGGCCTGTCCCGGTAGCAGGGCAGCCAAGGCCATCTCAAATAGACATCAAATCTTAGTGCTCAAAGGGCCAGGCTACAAAATACTTCCCTGGTACAACTCAAATCACACATCCAGGCTCATAAGTAGGTGTGGAAGAGCTCATTTTTAGCAGCAAGTAACTCCCATTAGGATCTGGGATTTCAGGCACTGCTGGACCAGCGTGTCACATATGGACCCAGAAGAGAGCAGGTCACCCTCCTGCAGGACGTCAGATGCCAGGGGTCTTTATATTGCAATCAGAGATGCCTGCCTGTATATATATATATATATATATATATATAAATTAAGACAGTCAAGACCACAATTTGCTCAGTAAAAGGCTGTGATGGGCTTGGATTAGAGCCCTCACCCTTGCAAAAAAGAGGCTTATCCCCGTGACTCCCTAGGCTTCACAGGGAAGCTGGCAGGAGGGAGCTTCATGGTATGAAGCCATCCATGCCAGATCCGGACTTTACCTGTTGATGGGAAAACGAAAGGAGATTCTCCTCAAAACCTTTACACTAACCTATTGCCTGCTTTCCTGTGAAAGCTTATAGAGGCTATTGATGTATGCCATGACAATTCAATATGTAATGAGAGCAAGATATAACACAGGCTGCAGAGTCGTGCATGAATTATTAAGCTGGTAGCATTTGCAGTCAGTTGGAGGAACTATGGATTTCTTCTTCCATGTATAGTTAGGGAAGACTGGTAAAAGTGTCAAAGTATTTCATCCTTAAGTATGTGATTAGTCAGCTAGGGGAAGACCATTCCCTTGCTGAGAGCTGCTTGGTGACAGCATGAAATTACTTGGTTGGGTTTTCCAGGTGTGGTGCCGGTATTTGTGTTGGTCCTCAGCTTTGGACCCATGAGTCCCAAGGGTCCTGCCTTCAACTAACCAGCATTAGTTCACTCCTCTAAACTTTCCATCTCTTTTCAATTCCTCCAAAAGCCTGCAACACGCTGTATTTAGAGGGCGGACAAGGACTGCAATTAGGCAGAGGGTGCAGAAGGAGTTCACCAGGGAGAGGACTTTGTTTGCCTGCACGTAGCAAGGACCTTCACTCTGCCACAAAGCCCAGGGAACTAATGTAATGAACAAGTTGTAACAGACAACTTCTACATCAGTAGGTCAGTAACAACAGGGAGCTAGTGCTCCTCCCCTCAGAAATCTGTGGGAGGCAGTCTGGTCTGCAGGACAAGCTGCATCTCTACATCTGCTCAGGATGGTCCTAATAGTGCAAATTAGCCTCACAACACCAAATTCGTAGTAGTTTTAAGCTTCTGAGTACCTGACTCAATTAATTCCACTATTTCTCAGCTAGCAGCTGATGCAACGCAAGTGCTTTCTGGTGAGACATGCAAATCACAACAGTTTCTCACTGGGTCATGAAACAAAGCAAAAGCAAGGCGTGCACATTCCCATGCACACATCCTCACCTGCCAAGGCTGGAGGACTGTGGCACCCAGGAGTGATTTCAACATACATCTCAACAATGATGCTGATGCATGGGAGCAGTGGGTTGCTCTAAACCAGCGAGTGCTGCAGCTACTGCAGCCTTTCCGGAGGTGTAAAAAAACCAGTGATGAGCTTCAGAGCTTTCAAGTCCGCCTCAGTTTCCCAGCTGTGTGGTCATCTTGGAATGGAAAGCATATGGCTGGGAATATGACCAGGGACACCACAGAGCCAAATTTCCTTTCCTATGAGTCCAGCAAAGCGAGATGAAAGCTGCACAGGCTGCACTTCGCTGTAGCATGGAGCAGGCACCATCTGCACTGAGTACTTGATTATCTCCAGGGTGGTTTTGGGAGACTTGAGAACCATCCATCAGGGGTTTTTTTTTGCTTATGGAAAACCTCCAACACACTTTTCATCATAAAAGCCCAAATAATACGCTTGGAGACTTCACGCCTGCTTCACACAGCACATACCCCAGCCTTGCTCCCACCATTAGCAGCAGCCCTAAGCAAATCTGTTGTGGTGGTCTGGCTCCTGCCAGCCAGGCTCCGACAGAGAACACACCACAGCTCAAATCAGCCACCCCTGACATGGCTTGGGGACCGCTGGGTGTTAGCTAATATTTGCTGCTCCAGCAGTGCTGAGGAAGTGGCAGCAAGCTCTGTTTCTTGATGGTTTGTTGGTTGGCATTAAGGATGACGGCCAGTCAAAATTCCAAATAGAACTGATTTTCCAGTTTGTCATCTGCACCAAAAATCAGGGCTTGTGGTTTATCCAGTGTTCAAGAAAAGAGAATGCAATAAATTCATATTAATGTGTATATACACATATATCTCTATGTGCTCTGGGTAGATTCAAAGGTTTCTCAGCCAAAACAAAATGTTCACTTCATTTTCACATTTTTAGTCACTTCAAAATACACAAAGCAATTCCCCAAAACTGGCATGAAAATAGAAATATCATTGGACCATCCAAACATTAAATTATTTCTACAAAATGCTAGAGATAAAACTGCTGGCATCATCCCCATTGTGCAGAGCTGATGTCCCTGCGCCTGTCCCGCAGCAGGCCCTGGGGCACAGTTTTCATTTGCTGTGTTCAATAAAAAAGGGGCTGCAGATGCTGCTGAGGCTCACGGCACTGCATCTTGGGGTGATGCTGACCCCCTCACCCCCAAACCACTCCCATACCGTTAATGACTTCTCAGCACAGCTGCTCCAATCATCACATCACATCACCACACACAGGTTCCCTTTCGCATTCCTAGCACTGAGCCACTCACACATATACAGCCCATCAGCAAAATATAAAAATAGCTGAAAATATATAATTAGTTTGGATGCTCTGTGAATTTAATATGTTTCTTCTCTTTCCTCCTTTGCTGGCCCATAAGACACAATCCCAATGGAAACAGGCCATTCAGGAGGGAAAGAGAGCGCTTTGCTGTGGTATATGTTTAGCAAAAGCCCTCAAATATTTTTCTCAGTTTTATATTGTGCGTATTTTTTATTGAGCACCATACAGAAATTGCAGCAGATCGATTCCTTCACAGCTCCCCAAAGTTGAAATGCTTTGGAGCTGAGAGCTCAGTGCCTACCAAACTTCGTAATTAACTTTAATAACTCTTTAATTAAAACTTTAATTCAAACGCTTGTGCTTCTGGGGAACTGTAGGGAAAAAAAGTGAAAAAAAGGGCAAACCAAACCAAGGAAAACCCGATCTGGTGAAATAAAGCAGCAGCCCCAGCTTGTGCTGTGTCAGAGGCAACTGGACATCAACTGTCCTGTACAGGTGCAAGCAAATGGAGAAGCATTGCCCCAGCCTGGTGGAAAGTGAAGAAGACATCACCATCAGATGCTGGGAAAGTTCTAGGCTGAAACCTTCCTTCACTGCCCTGGCTGTGAGGTTTTTCAAAGCCAGTACCGGGGATGGATGGACCGAAGCCCTGGGAACACAACTAGCTTGGAGTTTTATCTGAATTTGGTGACAATGAAGGCAAAATCTTAAAAGACTAAAAAGCACCCCAGATAGATTTTCCCTAATGCAACTAATTTTACACATGAAATGGCCACAGAAATTTGCCTCTTTTTCCTTGTACAGGGAAAAAACCCAGATATAGTCCTGGATCTGTTCACTCAGGCAATGTTTTCTAATGGTTCTGTTGCTGCTCATGGGTAGCATCAGCTGGGCTGAGGAGCACCATGAGGACAGGAGTACAAGGAAGCTGACACAGGAAAAATAATGCAACTTCTCTTCCCCGGCAGACAAGCCTCAAGCTGTCAGACCATGTATGAAGCCCTGGAGCTCTGTCAGCAAAATCACTGCACTAACCCACCCTGGGTGAGCTCATGGTGATGTGGTCTTTAGGGAAAAGCAGATCACTGACAGGAAGAGCAGGAGACAAAGCAGAACCAGATAGGGAATGGAGATGACAGACCCTGGGAATGCATTGACAAATTTGGCAGGGTTTCAGAGCTGTCAGTCCAAGCCTTTAGGAAGATGTCGAGGATTAACAGGGATGTACAGCTCAAATGGTCTGCTGTGGGTTGGAGGACACCAAGAAGCATCCTCCTGCCCTGCAGAACCTTGATGTTTCTATTGAACCAGCCTGATTTGAGCTGGGGACAGCCAGAACAGGGTGACTTTTCTCCATTTCACAGTGAAGAGCCCATCCGGTGGCAATTAAACCTGATCCAGCGCCTAATCAATGCACGATTACTTTTTCTTTCTTTTTCTTTTTTTGCTTCCATGATCCTGTTTCTAATAACAATAATAAAGAGAAAGCTCCCTTTGCACCATGCCACAGCAATGCCACTACCCCCACAGCATCACCCCCCAGCCAAGGTCACCATGTTGAAGCAGTGCTGGAGGGAAATACCATGATGTGCCACTCAGAAATGAGAGCCGGGCAGTATTCTCCCAGTGTCCACTGTGATGAATATACCAAGAAAGAGATTCAGATCAATGAGCCTGATGGTTTCTACTGGCAAATGAACACTTTCAGTCTATGGGTTAGAGAGTTGTTAACTACCCAATCTGATCGCTGTCATTAGTGAGCAATCTCTGCCATGTTATCTGTTCACCCTACTTTATCCACTGGTCTGTCTCCCACTCCCTCATTCCTGCATCCACCTGGAGGCTTTTTCTCCCCATCCTTTGGCTCCAGTTGTGCTCATAAGCAGCCTCTGGTGTTTCTATTGAACCAGGATGGAGCAGGGAGGGGAAGGATTTCATATACCCATGTCTAAGCTGCTCATGTAATCCTGCAAGGAGGCTTGCTTTGAAGCTCTGGCCCAGCTCAGTGCAGCTGGCTCATAGCCACAATTACTTCTACTCTGAACACACACATAAAAGCCAAGTGAGAGGCCAAGGAGTGGATAGTTAGCCTCAAACACTGACAAGGCAAAGGCGGTCAGCACTAATCAGTCCTTGTGCCTTTCCCAGTCACAGCTACCCCATTACACAGGGACAAGAAGTCCCTCCATGGGTCAGCTGGGGCCACCCAGAAGCCTCTGGAGAGCCCATAAAGCAAAGAAGGATTGGGAACAGAGGTGACGGAGTCTGAGAGTGCAGCCCCAAATCACTACTTACAGAAAATTAATCACACCTCTCTGTCATCTCCTGTGCCCTCCTTCTTTCTGTCTTCTGTGGGCACAGTCAGAGCCACCACAGGCGCTAAGGGGAAGGAGTTATTTCCATTTTTCTTGCTTTTCTTACAACCAGGGAATGAAAGAGAGTCTACCGAAGGAGTCCCAGGTGCCTGCTCATGAGAAGGAAGAATTAAGCAGGGAGCAGAGAAGAAAAGGGCAGCAGAAACATTGCAGTAATACGGGATAATAACCCTGCAAACGCTGTGAGGCAGCTGAATAGTGATATTTTCTGGAGTAGTCTGGTATTGTAGGAAAGGAATCAGTAAACAAATATTTTCATTCAGCAGCAGGGAAAGGGGGAAGGCACAGCTGTTCCCTGGGGAGGAACTCCAGACTAGGAGAGTCATTAGAAGTAAGGAAGGGCAATTGCTCAAGGTTATGGTAATGGAAGATACCAGCAATGTCAGAAGTGGTGAGTGGCCCCAAGCACGGCTCAGCTGTGTATCATACCTGAACATCACGCTGCCATCCTCTCCTTCCCCACCCTGAAACACCTGAGCTGCTGGAGTACTGCACCTGCCCTGCAAGGCTAGTTCCTATGGCTTGGAGAAAAACCCACAGGAATAGGATGGAAGCATCCACCAAAAGCCATCAGGATATTATCCCCTCATCCCCACCATCCTGTACTTCATGCCCATCGTGACCAGCATGCCCTAGTGTGAACCAGCTGTAAAACCTAATGCAGCTTTGGCGATTTGGCTTTAAGTGTCTTGTTGGAAACACTGAACCTGATACTCCTTTGCACCTCTATTTCCCAGTTTCAGGAAGTGGTATCAGAGCTACTGTGATAGGCAGCTGAGTCAGACCAGGTTGATGTCCCACCTCTCTTTGTCACCAAATATCCCAGAAGAAGGATCACATTGTAACTGGCAGATATGGCAATTTGCACCTCTCCACGTAGTGGCCCTTCAAGGCAGGCCCCATGCAAATGGGTCACCCCAGAACTCGAGGTTTTAAGTCCTTGAGGTTTTAAGTCCTTCTTAACTCATGTAGCCCCTCATGTCGATTTCTAGTCTTCATTCCTATGTGAATGGCTAAGCCCTCTTGGAGTCTAAATACAGAGTTATTAAAGTTATCATGAATTAAAGCTGGACACTGCAAAAGCCATGTCCTGGATTTGAATAATACCTAAACCCTGCAACTTCTTGGAGCTTTGGTGAAAGTTCTGGTGATGGAGCGAGAAGGTCCTCAGCTCTTTGCATTTTTTACCAGCACTGTAAAGAGCCTGTTTACCAGATTTAATGTGCCTGCTGCATCTTTTGCAATACTGGTGCAGAAAGAACCACGAAGCGCATCTCCAGCATTCACCAGTCCAGGTCCTACAAGCCCAGAATGTAGGGAGCAGCAAACACAGTGATTTACATTCCCTTCTAAAATGCTGCAAGAAATCCAATTGATCATTTGCAGCTATTGGATGGAAATCTTTAATTAACTGTCCTGACCCTGAAGCAGTGCTAGGGCTCAGCTGAGAGCCCTTACCCACGGCACAGCAGCCACATTCCAGCAATCCTACATGGCCTGCATATAAATTATATCCTGCAAAGAAAACACACAGCAAAGATTATCACTGAGTGCAATGATACTGCAGACACAGACACGGCCTCATCTGCCTGTTAACGCTATCTTCTGATGGACCAGGCAGTGATTCCTCATGGCAAACCAGTTGGATTTAAGTATTGGTCAGCAGACAACAATCCCAATGAGTAATGGGGGTGAATCCATTCCCAGCGCAACTAAGCTGGTACCAGTGATTTTAGGCTGAAGATAAATGTGGTCCTCCGAGGCTGGATTACCACCCAGGGTCTCTCAATCAATACCAGAATGAGAAGTTGTGTTGTTCCAAATCAAGGCAAGATTAACTCATAATCCAGGGCACTCATGGGGGTGAAGTCACTTTAACAGGAGGGATTTGCCTGCTCAGAACATTGACATGAACAAGCTGGAGCCTGCCTGGTGTAATTTAACAGTGTTCAAAATCAAGGCTGCTGATCCTATAGCTATTGAAGGAAGGTTAGCAACCCTGGGCAAAGATCCTGGGGCGCAGGAGACAAAAGAAGGAGAGCACAGGGATGTTTCACCATCACCCATGCATTAAACCTTACATGCCATACTGATGTTGCTCTTAAACTAGATCCCATACAGTGTGGTTTTGCTGAAACCACAGGTATGTGGTCCTTTGTTAGTACCAGATTAACTGTTTTCTTAAAAAAAAAGAAGAAACATTAAAAAAACCCAAAAACCAACAAACAAACAGAACCCAAACAAACCAAATCCAAACAGACAACCAAACAACAAGAATCTGCCTCTGTCACTGTACAAGGGCTATGGCAGGGTCTCCCTGCCAGATATGGGCTCCATTCAGGGCTGATTTAGGTTCCACCAAAATCAGCAGAACTGTGTGTCTGTCAAGTCGGTCCCACATCTCTCTGGATGACTTTACCTTGAAGAATTTGCCTCTCTACACTGAGCATGCTCTTCTTCTGTGTTCCCAGGTCCTCCCCACACTTGGCTGACCAACGCTGGCTTAGAAGGCTCTTTTCCCCAAGAAAATGGGGACTGACAGTGAAAATCCAGTCCTGAGGAATGTGCTCATCAGTTTTAACTTGCTTCTGCTGGGTGCTGTCCTCAAGCCTTTTGAGTGCCGGCTGGAGGTGACAACAGAGCCAGCCGAGAGGCCAGCAGTGGATGAGAAGGGTAGCTTGTCCAACTGCAGCCCACCCATCAAAGAACAGCCCATGGTCTTCCACCACATCTACAACATCAATGTCCCCCTGGACAGCTGCTGCTCGTCCATGTTCAAGTCTTCAGCTGAGGAGGTGAGTTCAGAAGATGACCAGCTGGCGGAGTACGCGGAGCAGACCTCTGACAGCGAGAGCCAGGTCACCTTCACCCACAGGATAAACTTGCCCAAGCAGGCCTGCAAGTGCTCCACCTCCCTCCCGTCCCTGCAGGAGCTGCTGAGCAGGATTGAGATGCTGGAGAGGGAGGTTTCCATGCTCCGGGACCAATGCAACTCCAATTGCTGCCAAGAAAATGCAGCCACAGGTAGTAATGCCATCCTGTTAGCTCTTGCTGGGGACTGAGGGATCAAGTGAAAGGCAGGATAAATAAATACAAAACTGGTAATGCCACATAGAGTGGCAACAGAGAAAAATCCATATTTACCTATAATGTGGCTGTGGCTTTAGGGGAAAGCTCATCTTATGGCCTCCAAGCAGGAAAACCTCCAGGAGGGATTTGGTCACTTGAGCCCCCATGCCCTGCTCACTGCAGAAACCCCATAGCCAGAGCTAAAGCCCCATTACAGGTAAAATTTCGGCTGGTAAGAGGTGAACAGGGTGATCTCCCTACCCTGCAGTCCTTGAAACAATGTTAGATCTACCACTGCTCGTGGGACAGGGAGGAAAGACATAGCTGATGCTCTCCTAAGCTGTCCCGCAGCTGAAGGCAGCACTCCAAGAGCCATCAATAAACCCCTTCATCTTCTCTGGAGGAGGAGTGAATGCGTATGAAAAGCTGAGCTTACATGAATAAGTAAATAAATAAATCGGAGAATAACTTCTGTTGCCTTGAAAGATGCAAACAAAATTTGTAACAAAGGCACAAAACCATCAACAGGATACTTTAAGTGAATAAAAACATGCAGTTTGTGAAGCTCTTCAAGAGCCCACATTAGGGGTACTCCATCAAAGACAGCCCCTCATTTCACCATGGCCATTCCTCAGAGACAGAGAAGCAGCATGCAGTTGAAATGAGGTGGATTAGGAAAGGTTTGAGCTAGAGGCTGCATTTTGATAGGGCAGGAGCCAGTATACTGGTGGTTTTCCTTATGTCTTGGGAAGATCAGTAAGAGGATCTGGTAAAATCACATAGAAAACAGGGAAAAACCTGCTTTAAAGAAATTTATTTGTAACTCTGATGAGCCTATTTGGGTTACTTGCAGCATATGCAGATAGCACCATTAAATATTCATCGCTTGGTGGATGTCTCCACTCTGAACACAGATGTGCTGAGCTAAAACTGGAGTAATTTATTTTTACCAGAGTTGCTTTCAATTTGCTGCACTGCAAAGGAGACCAGGATCCCTACCCCACCACCTGAGGCATTTCCCCAAGGAAAGCTGCTCTCTTCCAACACATTCACAAGCATCCTCTTTTGATAACTAGAGGCTGAGATCTGAAGAGATCCTGATTGTCATTCCCAGTATTTGTAGTTTAGATGGGAAGCATCCTGCAAAGTAACCCAAATGGGTCTGTCTAGCACAGCATATAACTGAAATCCTTTCACATGAGCATCTGCTGCACACACACGCACACAGACACACCCTATAGGAAATGATACTCAGGTAGCTCAGCTAGGCTGGAAAACTTACTTAGGAGACAGAGTCAGGAAGCTTCAGGACTTCATGATGCAGAGGTTTCCCAAGGGTGTGTTTCTGTTCCCAAGAAAGTGTTTCTGTTCATCCTCACACAAGGAAGAAAAGCAGTGAAAAATAGCAAAGAAACATTAGCCTGGCTGGGATAAACCCTAAGCTGGAGCAATAGGTCCACGTTACAGGGCATAACAGGGGAGAACTGGCAATGTCATAGTGACTGGTGCCTTCATCCCCGGGCATCCCTCCTCGCCCTAGAGTGTCCTGTGAAAGGCTGCTGGGTAAAGGGGGAACTTTAGAGGTGGTGGCTACGGTGGCTGTGTGCTTTCCTCACTTTCCCACAAGCCCAGTACGCCCAAACCCTGATCCTTTTTACAAAGCCAACAGCTCCATCTTAATCAGGCTTACCAAGATAGGGGTGGAGATGATTTCTTTGGGTGCATACCTGCTTCTTGTAGGAGAGTGAGTGAGCAGACTGGGATCTTTCACCTGTAAAAAGGAGCAGTGGGTGGAGAGGAGACAACAGGAATCATGGCTGGCGCAGAGGACTTGGCCAAGGAGGGCTTTTTCTCACTAAGAGGTCTAGGGAGGTTCCCATCAACTGAGTGCTGAGCCAGCTGATGGGAACCAAAGGGAGCACTTGCTCTCCAGCAAGGCTGATGGCACCCATAGCTATGGAGACCAGTATTCCCAAGGGGACAAATAAAGTCCTGGACACACACACAACCGCTCCATGAGCACATATCACCAATTCTGCCTCTGCCAGCCACAGGCTCCCCAGAGCTGAGCATGCTCAACCAAAGGAAGGACCATCCTCTGCTTGCCCCACACCTTTTCTCCCTTCCCCACAGCCCATCAATGGGCTGACGTGGGAGGCTCTGACCCTTGGTCCTGCATCCTTGCAGGGCAGCTGGATTACACCCCACAGTGCAGCGGCCATGGGAACTTCAGCCTGGAGTCCTGCAGCTGTGTGTGCATGGAAGGCTGGGCGGGCAGCAACTGCTCTGAGCCCCACTGCCCCCGGGGCTGCTCCAGCCGCGGTGTCTGCCTGGAGGGCCAGTGCATCTGCGACAATGACTATGGGGGTGAGGACTGCTCCCAGCTCCGCTGCCCCAGCGGCTGCGGCTCCCATGGGCTCTGCGTGGATGGCGAGTGCATCTGTGAGGAGGGTTTCACTGGGGAGGATTGCTCCCAGCTGCGGTGCCCCCATGACTGCTCAGGGAAGGGCTACTGCGTCAATGGCACATGCATCTGCCAGGAGGGCTACGCTGGGGAGGACTGCGGGTGGCTGCACTGCCCCAACGCCTGCAGCGGCCGTGGGGTCTGCCAGGATGGTCTCTGCATCTGCGAGGAAGGCTATGAAGGGCAGGACTGCTCATCAGGTAATAGGGGCATGCGTGGGGAGAGCCAGACCCTAATGTATGAGCAAGGGCTTCAAGATGCCCACAGCACTATACGGGCATCATGAAGCCTGGGAGAAAGCCATACTTGGCAAAGCATGTCACATAGAACCTGCTCAGGCCCCACAGTTTGACTGACTCCCTGCTGTCGCTGTCCCTTTCCCCAAAGACAACAGAGGCAGAAGTTTGGGAGGTGAGCAAAAAGACAGTGAAGTTCACCCCAGCACTGGTCGTGAACCCTTGGTGTAACACGAGTTGCAGTCAGGTTCTTCTGAGCCTTTGCCTTGCTATAGCAGATAGCTACAATCACAAATAGCATGTAATCCCCACCCCAAAGCCCATGCTCATGTCCCACCAGCAGATATATGCACCTTTCCCCACAGTGAGGTGAGAGGATAAGCCACACACACCCTGATGCATTCCTTACCTCTGCCCTTCCTATCAGTGGCTCCACCCGCAAACCTGCGAGTGACGGCGATCAGTGACAGCTCCATCGAGCTGATGTGGGACAGCAGTGGGGCAGCCACCGAGTACATCGTCTCATACCAGCCAGCGTGGCCAGGGGGCACCCAGCTCCAGCAGCGAGTGCCTGGGGACTGGAGCAGCATCACCATCACAGAGCTAGAGCCAGGCGTTGCCTACAATGTCAGCATCTACACGGTCATCAGCGATGTCCTGAGCATCCCTGTTACCTCCAAGGTGGTGACCAGTAAGTATCCTACTGCACTTCTCACTTGGTACTGGATAACTGGAGGTGATGCTCAAGCTGGTTCACATTTTCCATAAAAGCCTTCTAGCAGCAGAAACTTGAGCCTTTAAAAAAAAAAATCCAAATATTTGGTATACTTTTATCCTCATATATATCTGTATAGGGATATAGGAAAGGGGCAAATGTGTCCATCCTGTGCAGGAGGACTCAGTCCGGATGAAAACCTGAATGACTAAAAATCAGAGAAACTTTCACCGTCTGACTGAAGCCCCCTGTTATATGGCCAAAAATATTACACTTGTGTCCTCATAGAAAATATTGCAATATATCACAGAAGTCATAGATTCTCCTCCCACTCCTGGGTGGGTTCCCCATGATGAATCCCCATGACATAGGTGGTAGAGGGGATGCTGCTGTGCATCAGGAGATACATAGTTCTGACAGGGCCATGATGCACAGAGGAAAATGGGCGTAACAATCTGTAACAGCAACCTCCAGAAAGGATCCTTGGAAACTAGAGATACAGAGGGCAGTGGGGAAACAAACTATCCAGACACCCGTTTTGCAAGCCCATCATTCTCTCTGTTCACACAGTAATGCAGCGGGATTCTTCAGTGTCCAGCAGCCCAGGCATTTCTCTCTTGTCCCTCCAACCCACCAAGGGCGGGGACAAAGGGGCTCTGGTAACAGATACCAAAAGGTTCCCTGTTTTCGTTGCCCAAATAACAAAATAGACACAGGGAGCAGGGTGGGGACAGGCTCTCCTGCACACCCGTTCCGCTCTGCTCACCACCCCCTGCTCCCTTCCAGACCTTGCCACACCGCAGGGCCTGAAGTTCAAGACCATCACAGAGACGACAGCGGAGGTGCAGTGGGAGCCCTTCTCTTTCCCCTTTGACGGCTGGGAGATCAGCTTCATCCCCAAGGTACTGCCACCACATACATGGCACCAAAGGGTACACCCGGTCACCCTAACAGCATTAAGCAAGCAGATCTTAAATTAGCTCCCAATTACACCCCGCTCCAAGAAACCTGATCTCTGTTTGAAATCTGTGTGCTTCACATCAGACAGCCCCAAATACCTCAACCCCAAAATTGCCAGCTTGCATTTCTCCAGTAGTCTTTGGTGTCAAGACATACTTGTCCTCAAAGAAATTCCACAATAAAATCGGGAGACAAGCATATAGAATCATAGAATCATACAATCAACTAGGTTGGAAAAGACCTTTAAGATCATCAAGTCCAGCCTTTACCCGAGTCCACCACTAAACCATGTCAGGAAGGGACTCATCTACATATTTTTTGAACACTTCCAAGTACAGTGATACCACCACCGCCCTGGGCAGCCTGATGTTCCAATGCCTGATCACCCTTTCAGGAAGAAATTTTTCCTAATATCCAACCTAAACCTCCCCTGATGCAGCTTGAGGCCATTACCTCTTGTCCTATCACTCATTACTTGGGACAAGAGACTGACTCCCACTTCACTACAACCACCTTTCAGGTAGTTGTAGAGAGTGATAAGGTCCCCCCTGAGCCTTCTCTTCTCCAGACTAAACAACCCTAGGTCCCTCAGCCGTTCCTCATCACACTTGTGCTCCAGACCCTTCATGAGCTTTGTTGCCCTTCTCTGGACCTGCTTCAGCACCTCAATGCCTCTGTTGTAGTGAGGGGCCCAGAACTGAACACAGTATTTGAGATGCAGCCTCAAATATCAAGTACAGTGCCAAGTACAGGGGGATGATCACTGCCCTGACCCTGCTGGCCACATTATTTCTGATATAAATGAATAAACCTTCCAGCCATGCTACTTCTTGCTGTCACCCCCTCTTTATCCCTTCCATCTCCTTCACCATGACCCTTCCTCCTCCTCCTCTTCCTCACACCAGCTCTCTGCACGCTAAGTTACCCAAAGCCACCTGGATTGAACCTAGCAGCTGCCGGTTCTCAGACAACAGCCATCAGTACCCCTGAGTCCCACACACGTCTAATTCCTGCCATGGAATTTTAATTACAGTGATGAACAGGTAGAAATAGTGCCAGAAAAGATGAAAGGATGAAAATGTTGCCCTAAATATCACATATTTTCTATGCATGGCAACAAAAATTGTACATCAAGTGTTTTATCTGTATTCATAATTTCTACACCATTTAGCCATAAGTATAGCTTCAATTGTATATGGAGCCTCTTTACAAGAGCATTCAAGCCCCAGCAGTAAAAGAAATGCTGATTAAGAGCTCAATTATGACATTTTCACTTGTATAAAATCCTCGCTGGAGTCGAAGGCAGCTCTGGGCAGCCGAGAACTGTAGAACTTGGCCCCAAAGTTTTAAATGCTCTTAACTGTAAAGTATCATTATACAGCAGGAAGCAAGGGCCCAATTGCTTTAAATAGCTCATTCCCTCCTTTCCAAAAAGGCTGGAAGGATCTGGGTGCAACGTCAGGTACAGCCACAAGTAAATTGCGTCAGAAGTCAAAGTTCAGTTACTGCAGGTATAAATCCTAGGATAATTTTAATTCACCATCAGGATAAAAGCCAAAATGATAAGGCAACCTCAGGGAAGAGCTTCTGGAAGCAACAAATGGCTATCTTTCAAACATTTCACTGATACTCAGGAATTAAGCTCAACAGCATCCCCCTGAAGCAGATAAATGGGGATATATCCATTTTATGGTGAGGAATCGCCACGGTAGAAGCAAACTTCTCCCAGCAGGGTCATCATCAATTGGTTTTTCTCAAGCCAGCACAAAAATACAAACCCTTGGTCCTCCTTTCTATTTTTAATCTTAAAACTTAAACATACATATTAGGATGTACAGGAAGAGATGAAGTGCAAAAGGAAGGCTGTTCCTGGGGGCAGGTTTTGGGGGCAGGTTCACATTTTCCATTAAAGCCTCAAACCTTAGGAAAAAAAAAAAAAGCAACAAAATATTGGGTATATTTTTATCTCGGAGCTCACTGGGCTCTGAAGTTTTTGCATCCATTAGTCAAGCACATGATCCTGCTATGTAAGGCACAGTTGTGCTCTTGCCTGTCAGCTACCAGAACTGGACTCTGTCCAGGCTCCACCACCAGCTTTTCTCCTAAAACAAGGCAGGGTGTGCTGTCTCCTTCATTGCCTGGAGGCAGTGCTTGCTTAGGTAAATGCCATGCCCCAAATAAACCCAGGAGCTAGACCCAGAGGCTAAAACCAACAAAGTTATAACAGCAGTATCACAAATAAACTCAATGAGCAAAACTGAGCTTGCTCTGTCTTCCTGAAAACTGGATGAGAGGATGCTTATTTGGTCCCCAGCATCCCTGTGAGGATGCTCACACCTTCCTGCACAGCAGTTCTCTTTCCATGGTGCCTGTGATGCTCTCATCCCCTGAAAGCTGGGACAGGTGGTGACTGCCCATCTGCTGCCTGCTCTGGGGATGGGGTGGGAAAAAGATGAAGCAAAGACAGATTTAGAAAAGAAAATTAGGAAAGGTAAGATGGCAATTTATGGCTAGAATGGAAGATTTCCTGTTTAATGAGAAAAGAGGTGAATATGAATTGAGAGCCATGTGCAAAGATTTGTTTAGCATGTTATTAGTGAAGACAGCAGCAAGAAAAGATCCTTTGTCTAAACACTGGCAGGAAAGGTGACATTTGTAGTTGCTTAAAGCCTTGCAGTTTTTCAGAGCAAAACCAGGAAGTATACTGATTTTAATAAAGATACTTAAAAAGCAGGGGGTGACAAAATAAAGACCTTACAGTTTCATACCTATATATGAACATATTCTGGCATATATATATATGTACTTTTGTATATATATGTACTTTTATATACATATATGCCAGAAGGCTCCTGGCACCTGAATAGCAGGGAAAAGGAGTCTAGCCTAGGCCCTGGTTTGATTATCTTTTCTCTTCTGGAGGAGAGCAGAGACACAGATGGCAAAATACGAGGGGTGAGGGGGAAGGGATGGTTGAGGATTTCTCAGCCCAACCACATGGGTGCTTCACATTCGATGGGTGACTTCACCTTGGGTTTCTGCACCTCCATGATGGGATGTGCCAAGGTGAGGATGCAATGCGGAGATGCAGGGCTGGGTGGGGAAGAATGCAACATGGGGGGCACCTCGTTTCCATGCACCAGTCCCCCACGAACACCTTTTCTTTTTTCCTTGTTTAACACTTCTTTCCACTCCCTGGCAGAATAACGAGGGCGGTGTGATCGCTCAGCTCCCCAGCACCGTCACCACCTTCAACCAGACAGGGCTGAAGCCAGGGGAAGAGTACACCGTCACTGTGGTGGCCCTGAAGGAACAAGCCAGGAGCCCTCCCACCTCCGACAGCGTCTCAACCCGTGAGTGAGCCCAGCCCCAGGCAGCACAGCAGTGCTCAGGGCTTGGTCCCCAAAATAAGGTCCCATTAGTGAGAGCAGCCTGGCACTGCATGGGCAGAGATAAAATTAGCACCACCCAACTGCCCAGGATACAGGTGCCTCACAGCAATGGCTTCTTCATGTGGTATTTTGTCCCTCTCCCTGGCTTCAATCCCCCTGAGTTGCTGCAAGCACAGAAACCGTGCAAGGTTAATGGGGTTGGGAGCAAAGGGTCAGGTCTGCTTTTATTATATAGCTGGATAAATCACTCTTCCTCACTAATCTCATATTTTGGAGGCTGGATGCCCCCAGGAAATACCTCCATAAATGTATTGCCTATTTGTGTATTACAGATTAAAACTCCCACCTGCTTTTCTGCCACTAAATGCCCTCTACTCCCAGTAATTCAGGCAAATCAGGCAGTAGTGCAGGGAGCCAGGAGCAGCAGCACATACCTTCCTAACCAATTTATTTGGCGGGTCGCTGGTCCATCCACAGGCTGGAGGAAATTCAGTTGGGTCTTTTCCTCACTGAAGGAGACGTGGCAATGGGCATTGCTCACTGGGGAGAAAAGGCTCTCCACACCAGATCTGCTGCAGTCTGCCTTGGCAGCCAGACAGACATCTACCTCTATCCAAGTTGCTGCAAACGGAAACAGCATTTAAATAGCTACTGGAGGGTTATAATGAAGTGATGCTCTCTCCAGGCTGCTAATTTCCAGCAACAGTGAGAGCAAAGGGAGGGTTCCTCCACCAGCAGCAGCTTGCTGCAAGTCTGAGCTTCCTCAGCACAGTCCTCTCCTCCCAGTTTGTCTCCGCACTCAGCTCGACACGGCTTAACAGAGACATCTCCTGGTCAAGCCTAAATCTTCTTTTCCCTAGGAAGTCAGCAAAAAATAAGAGAGGCTGGTACTTCAGACTCAGTGGTTGACCTTTGCTGGAGAGCACAGATAGGGTGACAGGCTCCCAGCTCTCTACTTCGTGAAAGCATCCACATGCTGGCATGTCTGCCTTCCTCTGCAGCACCCCCATACCTTTTCCCCTATCATCCTTGTTCTGCCTTAACATTATATGCTGGGATCAAGCAGCAAAGGCTGCACAGCTAAGTAGAACTTGATGCTCCCTAGCATCACCCAGATGATGGGACAACATGAGGTAGTGGGAGATTCAAGGTTTGGACAGCCTGGTCCTGGCCAAGCTGGACACCCAGCTCCTACCTAAACACCATGCTGTCAAGCTGTCCTACCTTCTCTGTTGGTGTCTTGCCCCCACACCTCACCCCACTGCCCCCAATTCCCCCACATCTCTTTTTCTAACCCTCCATGGTCGTTCCCACCCCTGCCCACACATACCTCCCCCAGAACTTCCTACCCTGGGGTGCAGTATTCAGCACATCCTTCATATATACTGTCATTTTTTAATATATACAGTATGTTAGATGTACTTGCATACAGGATAGCCTGAATTACAGAACCAGAGTGGGGTTTTTCACCCACCTTGTGATCACATAAGTGATAAAACAGGATGCCCAGCAGGCTCTGTGCATCAGCGCTGCCATGGTACAGGAGTGATGGCCAGGTTTGGCCCATCTGTCCATCTGTGCAGTGGTTAGGTCCCGCTGGACTCAAACCTTCCATCACCTGGCTTAAGCCTATGATTTCCAGAGGTCAAGTGTTGCGGGATGCGGAGGAGGGAAGGGCTCAATTCTCTGCAAAAGAAAGTAGAAATGTCCAAAATGGTCTCCCAGTAGATCCCCACTATGAATTTAGCTAAAACCCTTTATCTGAGAGGATTTGGAAGACACCCTCCATAGCCCCACACCCAGCTAGTTAGACTTGCCAGAACAGTTGCATTTTCTTCTCTCTCCCTACTGTTAAGGCATCAACAGCTTTACAAGCTGATTCCTCAGCTTAACGACAAACCAGGAGCTGGCACAGAAGCAGGAACATTTCTAGAGATGTTCCTCAGTTCTCAATGCTTGGATTAGTCTTTGGCCCCACATTATTTAACACATTGTCAACACCCTTCAAAAGATATAATATCATTGCTGATAAATTTTGCCAGTGACGGAAAGGCTCAGAAAAGAGTAAATTGAGTGAAAGGAGATCATCGATAAAAAGCAGTTTGAATGGCTTGAAGAGCTGGGCACAAGGGAAAACTACATGGTTTTCAATGCATCACAAAGCACAAGCAGTTAACCAGGAGCAAAAAAAGTGGATCACAGTTAGACACAGGAGGTTTTATCCTAGGAGGTGCCACCTGAAAAAGCCAGAGAGGATTTGTTGCCAATAACCAGCTTGAGAGAAGTGCATGAATTGCATTATAGCTGTAATAGGCATCAATGGTAAAGCTGCTGGGTTCTGCTCTGGTGTCCATAGCTCGGGAGAAACAGCACTGAAGTGAAGAAAAGAGCTGGGAGACTGGAACAAGGGACTAGGAGCCCACCAGAACCAACCCCCCCTGAGTACCTTGGGACTGTGTCTCTTACTTATGCCACCCCAACTGCTAGTTCAGACCACTCTGCAGGAGGCATTGAAGCATCCCTGAAGCGCAGCATCTCCAAAGCCGCCACCTTTCCCCATCCAACTGTCCCAAAATAACAGGTGCCCATTTTCCCCCTCCTCTGCAGTCATCGACGGCCCGACGCAGATCCTGGTGCGGGATGTCTCCGACACAGTGGCCTTTGTGGAGTGGACGCCGCCGCGCGCCAAGGTGGACGCCATCCTGCTGAAGTACGGGCTGGCAGACGGGGAGGGCGGGAGGACCACCTTCCGCCTGCAGCCCCCCCTCAGCCAGTACTCCCTGCAGGCCCTGCGCCCCGGCGCCCGCTACCGCCTCGCTGTCAGCGCCATCCGGGGTGCCAACGAGAGCCAGCCAGCCCTCGCCCAGTTCACCACAGGTAGCTAGCTGGCTTCAGTGGGAGAATTGGCATGAATTTCAAAGCCACCAGCAAGCATGAGCAGATGGCTTGCTGCGGTCTGCAGATGAGCTGTCCTGCAACGAGCATGGTGTTGTTTTGCATATCTGGAGCTGAACTGAGGGGGTTTTACGTCTGGGATTTAGTGGTACATGATTTTCCCACAGCCCAAGTGAGCTGGGGTTTAATCCGAAGTACTGGAAGGAAGCAGATCAAGGGAAATATGATGGTTAAGGTGCAGGTCTGAATGGAGATGCCTGAATGCAGGTGCCTTGCACCCTGTCACAGTCCCACTGCAGAGCAAGGCAGAGTAAAGGATTTGGCTCACCTTAAAACATACTCTAAAACCACTCTCTGACACTCCTCCACTAGTGCCTACATTTCTGTTTAGTCCCTGAACTTCCAGTGCAATAGATCATCTTCATGGCCTGTGACCCACAGGGACGCTAACATGGTCCCTAGGGCTGCCCAGGTGATCCCGAATGCCAGCAACCAGGCAGATCACTCAATAACACACATTTAGATGACAAACCCTGACCAAACCCCTCTTTGTCCACATCCTGCTGCACCATCAAAGCTGAACCTGCTGCTGTCTAGGACACATTCCCAGCAGCTTCAGGGCCTGTTCAGACCCACAACTTAGCTTGAACCCAAAGCTAAAATTTTAAAATCCAGAAGTTTATGCCCTTAATGGCACACGTAGAGAAACACGCAACTCTCAAAAGCACCAAAACAGGAAGCACAGGTCTGAATTCAAAGCCATGCTCATTCCCATTCAGCATTGAGAGCCAAGGCAGATTCCTTGCCCAAGAAATCAGTGGCTAAAAGCAGCCGAGACAGAAATATGGTTATCTATCTTATTTTATATCTCCTCTGAATACCCTAACTGGTCCGTAAAACTTTAATTAATGTTAAGCCTGCACATAGCTAACAGGTTTAATTTACCGTGCCATAAAGGAGGAGGTAAAGTGCGTATTTCAGTGTGGTTTATGGTATATAAATTACTTGTCATGTACGTTACTGGTGGATATGAGGCTCCTACTATAATAACTGCAGTGTGTGAACTGTGTATGTACATATCTCTACAGGTAAGCATTTCAGATGAGACATTCACCCTGACTGATTTGCTGAGTTGGCCTTCCTTGTTTTATTTCTAAATGGCAACATAAAAAAATTCGCCCCTCTAAACTCAGGTCCATTAAGGACCAGTAATTACCCCTGTCTGCTGTCACCAACCTGTCACTCACTTGAGAGGGTTATCATGTAAATCAGAGCAGATGTGGTGCACAGCCTCAGCAACATTATTAAACAAACCCTGTGGGCAGTGCCTGAGCGTGAACGAGCTTGTAAAGATGCTCAAGGCTCTTCTAAGAGCAGTTCAGGCCAACGCATCACTGCTACAGAACCCCTATTCTCTTATGCATGCTGCCTCAGTTTCCTTTATTCTAGTATAGGGAGAAAACAACTCTTCTTTTTCAAATTACATGCCACTAGCTCCCGAAGCAACTTACTGAGGGATGCTGTGAATGCCCCAGCACTTACGTTAGTCTTATAGGTGGTATCTCCCAGTCTCTGCTGAGCAGGAGGTTAGAGCAGATCCCCCAGCCCCTTCTGCAGTGACATGCCCTGGGGAAGAGGGACTGTAAAAGGGACCTCATGGACATCACACATGGGTACCCCTAAACTGCCATTTAGCAATGCCAAGGCTATGGGGTGCATTCCCAGTGCCCAGCATTGAGATGGTTCCTCTCTCCCTTGTGTTGCACAGAGATCGATGCGCCTAAGAACCTGAGGGTGGGCTTGCGGACCCCTGCCAGCCTTGAGCTCACCTGGGACAACAGCGAGGCTGACGCACACAGCTACAGGGTGGTCTACAGCACCCTGGCTGGGGAGCACTACCATGAAGTCCTGGTGCCACGCGACACTGGTCCCACCACTCGGGCCACCCTCACAGGTATGCATGCACTCATGCACCTGTCCTTCCCCTCCTGGTTCTTTCTAGCAGGTAGGGCAGCAGAGAGCCCAATGCTCAGTTGCCCGTATGCTGGCATATATTTGAAGCTGTTTTGGAGTTTGCTAGTTATAGAGAGAAGGTTTTCCTTGGGATGAAGCTCATTTTCCCCTTTGTGGGTGTGGATTTGAGCACTGCTTATCCACGAGCTGAGCAATGCACCTCCAAATGATGTACCTCCCAGTGATGCACAAGCATCAGGGGTCTGTCAGGTGCCAAATAGAGCTGGCAGGAAGCAAAACAAGAAATGGGGAGAGGAAGCCTTTTTAGGCTAATCTAGAGGAAAATATTATTTCACCCTTCTTTTTTCTCCTTGCTGGGAAAGAGCCGCAGGCGCAATGCCCCATAGGCAGTGATGGGAAGCCAGGCTGCCCAAGTTCGTTGCCTTTTTCCAAATCAAGCACAAAGCAAACACAAATCCAGGAGTGCTGTTTTTGAGCGAGTCCTTCAAGCCAGCACAGGGGGTGCCACCAGGGGCTGCAAATACTACCCATCTTCTACTGCGAGGAAAGTCTCAAACACATTGAAGCACCATGTGAGATCTGGTTTCCTCCTTTTCAACTACAACTGTTTGCCTGCTGGATTTGGAGCTCCAGTGGCTTTTTTTGAGCAAAAAAAAGACTCACACACATAGAGAAAAGATCACTCCTTCTGGTTGAAGCTCTGCAGTATGGCAGGACATCAGGTTCTTCCACTTTGACTTTCTGCCCTCCTGGGAACTCCCCAGCCCAGCATCTCTGCCATATGGAACTACAGGAGAAAGTTCAGTGGGAAAGCCGAATGCGAAGTTACAGGCACAGCAGCACTGAGTCACGAGAAAGGCTGGAGGGCAGGGAAGCAATTAGAGCAGTTAGCTTGAAAAATGTGGTATGCGGAAAAAACAAAATGTTAGGGGTAGTTTCTGCTGCATTTGTGATGAGGACGTGCAAGGAGAAGTGGAATTAAATCAGAGACCCAGTAGTAGGTGCCTGCTAGCTTTCCTCTAGGTCATTTACTGCCTTTCTAGGTGAGGAGGAGCACTAAAAATGGGCCAAATCCCCCTCCTTGGGGCAGAGGTGCAATACTACCCTGATGACTCAAACTGCAATGACACCCGTAGCAAAGCCTGAGCTTGCCTTGGAGGACGTGACAACCTGAAGGCTCTCGTTTTTCTCAATGAAGATAAAAAAAATTGCCAAGTCTTTGCCAGACTCAGGCAAAGCTACAAGAACACATCCCCCCCCTTTCCCAAGCAACCTCCAGAGATGCAGAGGCTTAAGTTGATAGCAGTGAGCAATTTTTATATAGTGCTTCCATCATCACCTAAGTGCATTGCTTCTAGTTCCCACAGTACCATGTAATAAACAAACATCTTTTTTTTTAAATCTAATCATAGCAGAAAATAACAAAAAAACCCAAATCATTCTGCTGGCAAAAATAAATATATAAATTATAATTTAAAAAAAGCCAGGATAGCCATGTTGTGGATGGCACACAGGCGTCTCCCATAGGTCTGTTACCCATGTGGTAGTCCTGCCCACCGAAGCCTTGTTGCACATGGTACAAAGCCTGTTGGGGTGGGTTTCCTGGGGCCTGGTGGGATCAGTGGCTCAAAAGCAACAGCGATTCCTTCAGCTGCCTTTATCTGCCTTCAGGAAAAGCAGTGAGGAACAGCGCTGAGCAGAGCTCATCAAAGATTTAAGCTTAAAAGTACAGCAAGCCTTGCCCTGCCACATACGTCTCTCTTCAGAATCAGCATTTGCACAGAAATACCCATAATTTTGCTCTACCCAGAAGAGCTGGGAAAGAAAAGGCATCATTTCATATGCTCTTGCTCATCTTGTCCTTCTCCTCTTCCTTTCTCTCAGGCTCTTCTTCTCCTTTCCAGGATACCTTTGACACTTACTGGGCAGGGGCACAGGAGCTCATCTGCCCCCTGGCACCAAGACTGCATTGTAGCAAGAGGAGAGGAGTAGGGAGTGGGGGTTTCCCTCTCTCCTGGCCTCTCGGGGAAGGTTTTGGTGGCTTCAGGGCATACCGCCTCTTGGCAAGGCAGTGTGAGGCCAGGCTGAAGGGTTTATGGCTTTCTCTAACCCCATGGGAAAGACCATGAAATGCAGGAAAGGGGGGATAAAGCCACCAGCAGGCAAGAAGAAGTGACAGGCAGAGGCACGAGATGTTCCATGGAGATAAAACAGTGATCAGCAAGGGGTGCATGGGAAAGGAGCTGGGTGAGCTCAATTCCAACGTCCCTTGAGCAAGGCACAGCAGGATACATCCACCCCAAGGAGCGGCACTTGATTCAGCTCCCAGAAAGACTGCGCCTTTCCTAATTAATGTGCATTTCATTTACTCTGCATAATCTATTTCTCTTCAAGACCCCAGCCCTGTGACAATATTTGATGTTGAATCACTTTGGAAACAAATATAGCTACTTTATCGTTCCCATCTCAGCTCACACACACACAATTTCTGCCTTGATGCCAGCAATTACAGCAGACCTCAGCAACAACTTTCAAAAATTGCCTATTTCTGAGCTAGAATAATCCGAATTTCCTGCCCAAAGGCATTCACAGTGTTTATTAAAAAGGCTCTGCTCTTCTGCAATATGCGGAGAAACTCCTGACCTGTGGGAGGGCTGCTAACCCCAGGGAATGCTCAGGAGGGTGTCCCTCCCCAGCCACAGGAGGTGGGGGGGTGCCACACCTCGAGGTGCAGCTGTCATGCACCTTCTTTTCCTTTGCACCCCCCCGTCAGATCTGGTGCCAGGGACAGAGTACGGCATCGGGATTTCAGCCGTGATGGACAACCAGCAGAGCGTGCCAGCAACCATGAATGCCAGAACAGGTGAGCTTGGCCCCACTGCATGCCCCAAGCACAGCTGGGGCTCAGATATTCCCATGGCATGGCCCATGCATGGGGATGAAAGTCCACACCAACCCTCTCCCACAGAGCTTGACAGCCCCCAGGACCTCCTGGTGACAGCCTCCACTGAGACATCCATCTCACTGGCCTGGACCAAAGCCACAGGTCCCATTGACCACTACCGCATCACCTTCACCCCTGCTTCGGGGATGGCCTCTGAAGTGACAGTGCCCCAGGATCAGTCACAGTTCACACTCTCGGAGCTGGAGCCTGGGACAGAGTACACCATCTCCATCATTGCTGAGAGGGGACGCCAGCAGAGCCTGGAGGCAACCGTGGATGCCTTCACAGGTAGACAAAAACAAGTTGGGATGGGGCCAAGGGCACAGACCACCACCCCATGATGGCACTTCCACCAGCCCACTGCCAAAACTTTTGAAGTGGCAATGGGGATGAGAGCTGGAGGGAAAGCTTCCACACGTGAGAGGTGCACTGATCTCAGAAAGGGGATGGACCTATCAGTGTGGGGGCACTGTTTCCTTCATCAGCAACACCAATAGACTTGCTTGGCTGGAGGCTTCCAGAAGGACAAAGCAGGGTTCGGGGAATAGACAGTCCATGCTGTCTTCTGTGGTCAGGGTGGCCTGGGTGTCCATAAAAAGGAGAAATGAAGCCTTGAGGGACCTCACAAGAACCTATGTGTGAAAAGCCTGCAGTCGAGAAGCCTAGACAACACATACCATCTATAGTGGGACAGCCCCATCACCCACCATGTTTGCAGGCAGAGCTGAGAAAAGCACCGTTTTCCCCCTCCAGGTTCTGCCTCTTCATCCCAGCACAGTTTCAGATCAACGGAGAGCCCAGAGCTCCAGCTTTGCCACCTCTGTTGGGTATTTCCCATACAAGGGCTGGGAAGAAGAGGGAGGCCAGGGTGTGCACATAGTTGGGGTTGCATCTTCCCTCTCCATTTTGCAGGGGTCCGGCCCATCACGCAACTCCACTTCTCCCAGCTGACATCCTCCAGTGTGAATGTCACATGGAGTGACCCATCCCCACCAGCAGACCGCCTCATCCTTACCTACAGCCCCCGGGACAAGGAGGAGGCACAGCAGGTCACACTTGACGGCACCCGCAGGCACGCCAGCCTGATGGGCTTGCAGCCATCCACCGAGTACCTGGTATCACTGGTGGCCATGCATGGCACCATCAGCTCCGAACCTGTTGTGGGCTCCATCACGACAGGTACCATGGGACCCCACACAACAGGCATGGGACCCCACTGGGAGGGCAGTCAGGGGAATAGGGAGCAGACCTGCCTCCCACAGCTTTATTTTTCTCCTCCATCTCACCAGGGATCGATGCACCGAAGGACCTCCGGGTGGGCAATGTCACCCAGGAGTCCATGAAGGTCTACTGGAGCCCTCCCATTGCTGCCTTTGACCATTATAGAATATCCTACCGTGCTGCTGAAGGTAGGGGGTCAGACCACTCTTGCTCATGCTCTGAGCTTGTAGCTGCCAACCCACTTTTGTCTGCTCACACAAGCAAGCTGCCAGGTCATCCTCACCCGAGGCAGCATCCCACTGCCCTGGACAAAGCCACCAGTAGCTGGGATTACCAAGAGGCTGCAGTGACAGAGGGCAGTGTCTGGGAGGAGGAAGGGAAGGGACTACTGCAGCTAAGAGCCAGGTCAGCCCAGAGGGGCAGAGTGGGAATGACCCTTTGCAATGTTCCCTCCTAGGGAATGGCTCATTCCTCAGCTCATCTCCCTTGGCCCCAGTTTTGCCTATGATGTTGAAAAGGCCAAGCCAGAAGAGTGCTGGGCAAGCAGGCATGCACCTGCAGGCACAAGACTCCATTACACCAGTATCAGCCCTGGAGAGGGCTTGAGCCATTGCCCTCCCCTCCCAAGCCCCTCTTGTACCCCAGGGACAGGGCCTGATGTCAAAGCTCTTGGCTCTGTCCCCACAGGGAGGACAGACAGCACTGCAATCACCAGCGATGCCACCGAGTACATGCTTCGCCAGCTGCAGCCTGCCACCAAGTATGAGATCGGGGTGAAGAGCGTGCGGGGCAGGGAGGAGAGCGAGGTGGCCTCCATCACTGTGTACACAGGTGGGAAGGAGCTCCTGGTGGGAAGCAGCAATCAAACAGTGCTGGGTCCAGCCCTGGGAAGGCCCTGTTTGCACTAGCAATCAGGCAGCTGAGAGCAAGCTGGACCTCACACCAGCCTGATGCGAGTTTGAGATGATAAGCAAGGCTCACAAGGGCCCAGTGTGGACTTCTGAAGTATGGCTAAGAAAAGCTTTCCCCGAATATGCATGGGTAGTCATGGAGTGGCATGACAAATCTATGTACTGAGCATGGGGAAGCCAGAGATATGATATTAAGCAACCATGACAACCTTTCCTAAAGGGAGTACAGACTTCCAGAAATAATCTGTGGGGAAGCCCTGACACAAACAGCATCTGCTGCAAGAATAAAACCCTCTGCTATTCCCAGACTCCTCAAAACCAAGGGGAAAAAAAAAACCTAACATCCCAGGCTGTGCCTCAGAAAAACAGTGGAAGAGCCTCCAAGTATCAGAATAGCACAAGCTGTGATGTCTCTGCTCTTTAGGTAGGGCAGCAATAACTCCTCTACAGGCAGATGTGTCTGGGCAGCAAGGCAGGACCACAAGTGATGGGCCACAAGAAGCCCTTCCAGTTCATAGCCCAAGCTGTTAATATCTCTGTCTCTTTGAATCTGTCCCCCATGCAGCCATGGATGTCCCCTTGGGGGTCACAGCCACCAACATCACCCCCACTGAGGCACTGCTCCAGTGGAACCCACCACTGTCGGAGGTGGAGAGCTATGTCCTCGTCCTCACCCGCCGTGCAGGTAGGCTGGGGCTCCATTTCAGCTCACCTTTATCTCTTCTCTTTGGGAGGGCAGCAGCTGGTGCGCAGCAGGGCTGTACCCCATCCCCAGACACCAGCTCCTCCCTTGCAGGTCCCATGGCAGGTGCTTTCCACTGCCCCACACCAAGCCTCTGAGCATAGTAGTCCACACATCAGAGGACTGGGACCCTCCCACTTTGCTGACTGGGCCACCACCAGCAGCCCAGGGGCAAGCAAGTACCCATCCCACAGAAACCCACATCTGAAGGAAAATAAAGTATCAGGCAAATATAAGGATTGGGAAAAATAAGACCATCCTTCTGGCTGAATACCATCACTACAGCTCAGCTGCTGTACAGTAGTTCATGGTGTTTCAGCAATAGAAGTGCTTTTGTTCGCAAAGTCATAGACACACTTTGGAGAAACACCTTGAACATCTACCCTAACTTATCTCTTTTGGCTTACAGTTGCAGGAGAAACAATTCTCGTGGATGGAGTCAACCAGGAGTACCAGCTGACCAACCTCCTACCCAGTACCACCTATACAGTCTCTATGTATGCCACCCATGGGCCTCTCACCAGCCAGACCATCAGCACCAGCTTCACAACTCGTACGTACAACCACCTCCCCCACTGCCTGTTACATGCTCTCAGCCATTCCCCAGGAAAAGCAGCCAGCAAGGCTGAGCCAAGGCTCTTGTCACATACATGTTCGTGCAGAAATAGCCATGATCCAAAAAGACACCCAAATACCAGTTTTGAGCACAGCAGCAAGCATCATCCATCATTTCCATCCTCTCAACATCCATCCACCCCTTTTTTGATTTCCCCTAGATGTGGTTTCCCAAGAAGATCCTTGACCATGTCTTTTTCCTGCCCAAGGCCATAGTCCAGAAGAGTACTACAACCCATTTTGTTTACAAGAAGCTTGACAGGCCTCATAGAACATGAATTTCAGACCCATTACGCTTCAGAGAGCATGCAGATAGAGGAAGACCTTAAGAGGGCTTGTAGAGCTCTATTCCAGGATGGGGGTGGTGATGAGATCTGGAAACTGAGTGAGGATGGACTCTGGGTTGTAGCTCAGGGTTGCAAGGTTGAATTTCAAGTGCACTGAGCTGGGATGCAGGGCTGGGGTGGTTGTATGTGAGAATTTGCACTTCCCTGGGTCCTATTCATCCTTGCAGTTTTGGATCCTCCAACAAATCTGACTGCCAGTGAAGTCACTCGACGGAGCGCTCTGCTTTCCTGGGCGCCTCCCATGGGAGAGATGGAGAACTACATCATGACCTACAGATCCACGGATGGCAGCTGGAAGGTGAGTGACTCTTCACAAAGAGGGTTATTAAGTCAAGGAATAACATAATTGCAAAGAAATTAGCAAGGGAAACCTAACAAAGCAAAAGAACGATGATCACTAGGTCAGGGAGAGACCAGAAAGGCAGACTCTACTTTCTGCATAAGCAATATTTTAAATAAACAATTGGAAAAAGCAGGAAAAGTCTGCCTAGGGCAAAATATGCACACCTGCAGGTCTGGGCAAAGAGGGAATACCTGCAAAGTTTGCAGAAACAGGGGAAATTCACAACTTGTGAAAGTCGAGCAAGCTGAGGCAGGAGAAAATTATCCCACAAACAGAGATGCTAAAAATGCCGTTTGACCTTCTTGCAGAAAGGATAGATAGGTACAGACAGCTAATTAATCCTGCAATACAATATATCTGATTATTTAATGAGCGAGTCCATATCTGCCTGTCTGGAAGAGCTGCTACAAACGCTATCAGAAATACGTCCCCACAAACAGTCTCATTTCCTTTGCTGGTGTGACTGGCTTGCAGTGGCCAGAGGATAATAGCTTTGCAGAAGGGGTTCGATAATCTGTGTGACATTGGCTGACAACCAGAAAAATTAATGTGACAGGAACTGATGGAGTCAAAACCAGCCGATAACCAGGTTTGGCCAGCTCCACTTCTTGCAATGCTTGGGCAATCAGTCATGCCCTGTCTTGAGGGCACGCAGATCCCAACAGAGTTGGTAAACAGAGCACACAGACTGCAAACATTCAAGTCTCCTGTGACCAAACCAGCTAGCTTTCTCCTACTAAAACCATTCCAAAAAGTTGAGTATATTCCTTGACCTCACACTGATTTAGTTCAGGGTTCAAGCAGTCATGGAACACTCCTTGGATAGGCACTAAGGGCTGCAGTAGTTTGTGGCTTCCCTTCCCTCCTCACTTGCTCTTTAGGCTCCCCATCGCTTTTCTCATCTGTTGCTCTTGGTGTCTACCTCCTTCTGGGACCCATGTACAGGAGCTGATTGTGGATGCTGAGGATACGTGGATCCGCCTGGAGGGGCTTTCTGAGACCACAGAGTACACTGTGCGCCTGCAAGCTGCCCAAAATGCCATGAGGAGTGGCTTCATCTCCACCACCTTCACCACAGGTGAGGACTCACACCACATCCTCTCCGCCAAGTGGGGCTTAGTCTATATACCATGCTGGTAGACATGGACTGCTTTTAAGGGCTTTTCCTCCTCAGGCAGCATTTCATCATTATACACAGAGAGGTACATTCATTGCCATGATGCACAGTGCTGCTATGCTACAAAAAGTTAATGTCTGAAGGATTTGTAATAGAAACACAAGACCCAGCTGAGGGCAAGGAGATTTGAGCTTCAGACCAGGCACCATCTACCAGACCCTTTGCCTTGCCCTTGGCCCTCCTCACACATGTAAGCAAAAGGAAGGACACACCACAAAAGTTAACACGTTTCAGCAGTGCTCTTGAAGTGAATGAGGAGAGACCCAGCTGGTCTCTCCAATCTGTAGACATGGTCTGATCTTTCACAGATATCATAGAATCATAGAATAATTTGGTTTGGAAAGGACCTTCAAAGGTCATTTAGCCCAACCCCCTTGCAATGAGCAGGGACTTCTTCAACTAGATCAGATTGCTCAGAGCCTGGTCCAATCTGATCCTGAATATTTCCAGGGATGAGATATCCCTGGAAATATCAAGCAGGTGCATCTCCACCACCATAAGTGGAGTCATAGCAGAGCCAACATGCCTGCACAACTGTGGTCCCACTGATGTTATTTGACTGCATTATTCCACCCACCTCTAATTCTAGAGAAGTCATGATCCACTAAGGTAATGGGAACGGTTTCCTTTCCAAATCAAAGGGTGGGCATCCACCACACCGCAACCCTCACAGACATAGTGCTTACACTTGCAAGAATGAAGTTTGCATGAAAATGTCACCTTTGCCTCTATCCTTTGCAACTGTTCACATTAGAAACCGTGCAAAGCGTATCATCCCTCATCGTCTTTGAAAAGGCTTGCTAGGCCAGGACACTTAACAGACAGAATGCATTTTGTTCAGAGCTGAATCCAATTACATTTCTCATGGGCTTCAAAAGCACTAAGAAGCCTAAAGATGGTGTCCCCAGAATTCATCGCATCTGAGCTGCCAGTTCAATTAAGAGAGTTTTCTTCGAATCTGCTGAAGATACACTTCCCTATCCCAGTTACATCCAAAGGTCCCTTCACCTGCTTTTAAGAGATAATAGAAACTATATACATCAACAACAACAACAAAAGGCTCTTCTCTAATGCATCTACAGATCAAGCTTTTCTGTTATTCTTGTCTTTCATATGGGCATATGATGGCAGTGAAATTCAGACAGGTGATGGGAAAATACATGTAATCTTTGAGGCTGTTCAGGAATCAAGGACAAAGCTGCATGGGGCTGGCTTCTCAGATGGGATAAAGCAGCAGAAACCCACTCACTTCAGGCAAGGAGAGCACTGTTTCCATTGAACAGAAATGTCTGACCTAAGTAGTGTTAGAGAGACCACTGACAGCTGACGCAGCATCCAAATACAGGTTTAATTTCCTTTTAAGATTAAGATAGGCATCAGCAAGACACCAGTTTCTCCCCACTTCCCCATAGATCCATGAGGCAGAAGCACCCAGGAACAACCACCAAGGCAATGAAATCAATGGACAGCATCCTTCAGCGAAGAATCAGGGTCTGGGATTCAGTTTTCTCTGGCAGTGTATCAGGGCACTTTGCAGGGAATATGGGATTGTCTTTGAGAAGACAAACAAAAAAACCAAAACAAAACCAACACACACCCTCCACCCCTGCAAAAAAGTACAACCCACCACAAAAAAAATCTTAATTTAAATTGTTTTGCCTCCTTCTGCTCACAATACACATCCTGGAGTTCTTCTATTCCTTCTGACATATTAATAGCTTGCCCTCTTTGTTTCATGTTTGCATAAGGTTCTCAGGGAATTGTATACAAATGGGACAAAAGGAAGAAACAGATACAGTATTTATAATTTATAGTGGTTTGAAATGTCTTTCAAGGTCTCCTTGGCTCTTAAAGATATGAATATAAATTAAGAAACAAGTAATCTCCACAAGAGCTCAAGGGAGCCTGAAGTGGTTGTCTTTGAAGCAGTTTTCATTGCTGGATACTATAAAATGCAAACGCTGTCTCACCAGACCTTGTGCTACAGACTGCAGAGATGGTAAAAAATAAGGGACCTCCCAAATTTGGACAAAGCAATGACCCTAAAGTCTTCAGGTGGTAAGGGTAGGGGTAATACACGCAGATGGGAAACAACAGACAAGGGTCTATATCCTAGTCCTACGTGGTATTACGCAGTTGTGACAGACGCACACAGCACATCATTCACACCTCAATGTGCAACCAAGACAGCCTTGAAAGCCACATCTCTGTTGCCAGCCCTGCACTCATTTACTCCATCATCCATACACACCAACAGCAAAGAAAATTATGTATTTCCCCCTTTTGCATTAAATGTGAAAAAAATGAACACAGAGTTGACATCCCAATAATGCTGAGGTCTTGCAGTTAAGACTGTCTTAAACTCTGATCCCCAAATGAGACGTTTCTTCATTAGAGGACACCTGGAGCACAGCCACAAGTGCCAAGCTGCCCATGTCCAGCATCTTGCACAGCCTAATTCCTGCTCAGTTTGCAAGTAACCATTAGCCCAACTCAAGCCCACCATGATTTCCAAGAGCATGGATCAGAGAAATTGCCCTGGAACCAGTAAAGTCATAAATCTTGTTTGGAGTTGGCAATCCTGAGAGGAAAACAGATTTCAGTATTTTCACAGCTGTCTAAATACGCAGGTGACAGCTTCAATTCCAGGGTTTCAGGCACAGTGCAGAAAGATGGTCCAAGAATTGACATCCTTCATCATTCGTAGTGATGTTACCATGCACCTTTCCAAAATAGGACATATGGGAAAAAAATTTCAGATATACACACATTCCTTTTTTCCATTAAATTGTCTGATGTTGTTGGCAGATGTGAAGTCCCACCACCTTGCAGAATAAGTTGAGATGCAGAGGTCAAGTTAGATCTTTCATGGATCATAACCAGTAGGGTCCAAGACATGTCAAAAGGGTGTTGCTCTGCTTAAATTTTGCTTCTTTTTTTTCAATCTTGCAGGTGGCCGTGTCTTTGCTAACCCTCAGGACTGTGCCCAGCACCTGATGAACGGAGATACACTGAGTGGTGTCTACACCATCTCCATCAACGGGGAGCTCAGCCAGCGGGTGCAGGTGTACTGTGACATGACCACTGATGGAGGTGGATGGATTGTGAGTAGCCTTGCAGTTGTCCTACACATTGTACCCATCACAAAGTAATCGAGCCTCATCCTACCAGCAAAGCCAAGCACCACACTGCGAGGGAATGACAGCAGGCTTAATATCACACGCTTCATTTCCCACGACATAAGGAATAGCCCACGCTCCAGTAATAATAGTTACTCTTGGAGAAATGTCCTTTGATTTATTTGACATGTTTGCAGTGCTTCTGGAGAGCACAATCTGAGAGTGAAGCTGATTTATTGTTCTAGAAATGAAATTAATGGCCGGTAGCTTTCACAGGGAATGATTCACACTGCCTGCAGTAGAAGGGTGTCAGGCATCACCCCGATTGAGTCCACACAGGAGCATTTTAGAAGCAAATGCTTGTTTGGCTTTTGAATTGCACAAAAACTGTTTGTCTTGACATAGATGGACTGACAGCTTAAGTAAATAGTGCTCTGGTGCTTTGATTTTATTCGTCTCAAATGCTTATTTACATGCACTACATAAAACTCCACTAGATGTATAGCCAAAACAAAACATAAAAAAAAAGGGCTTCCTCAAATGCTGATTTCTAGCATGGATGTTATTTTAGCCAGGAAATTTTCCTCCATATCACTCTGCTTCAGTGCATCCCCTTGAACATCACAGAAAGAGCCAGCTGAAAGCAAAATCATGAAACCAGAAGCACCATGCTTTGCGTAGAGCAGAAAGCTTGAAGGCTGATTCCTTCATATTATAACATTGATTTGCCTTGAATATCATCTAACATCTCTTCTGTTTCTCCGTCTGCACATGAATTAACTGCATAGCTACAATAAGCACTAACTGTATTGGCATTGCAACTTTCTCCCCTGAAAGGCACAACAGAAGGACAAAGTACTTCTTTATTTTGTGTGTCCAAAGCCTGGCAAAGGTGTCCCTCCTCTCCTTCACGCTGTTTTTCTTCTGGCATTCCTCCACTGCAGGTCTTCCAGAGGCGGCAGAATGGGCTGACCGATTTCTTCCGAAAATGGGCAGATTACCGGGTCGGCTTTGGAAACTTGGAAGATGAGTTTTGGCTGGGTATGACCTTCACCAGTTGTCTTTTATTGACACATCAAACCCGGGCTCCCTGTGCACCATGCTGCTCACCCATGTTGGCTCCTTGCCTTTCATCCCACTCCTCTATGCTCTTCCTCAGAGTTTTCCTTCCGTTCATTCCCTCTCCTTCACATTAGAAAGTCACTCGTAGGCACACCACATAACAGTGCATTGTTAAGGCCAGCAGCTCCCTAATTTGCTTCTCTAGGAGAGAAGAGGGGATGCTGTGAATTTTCATGGACCAAAACCCATCATCCTCGTTCGGATGACTACAGGTTGCACTGGTGGCATCTATGGTTCATGGACCTCACCTGGCCTTAGCCAGCAAACCAGTTGCCCAGAGAAAGTAGAAAAGGCATGACTGGGAGACCCAGCACATCTCTGAAATGGAGTGTGCTCTCCCAAAACCCAAGCATGAGCCAAGGCCAGCTCTGCAGCGTGAACACACTCTGGCTTATATGGGAGTTTAACAGCAATATGAGAAGCACCAGGGCTCCACAGCTGAATGTCCCCAGCTTCGGCAGCATGTAGAAAGCTGAACCTAGACCTTGAACCCAGCTCTCATAGCCATGAGGAGGTGAAGCTTGAGTGGGGACAGAGAGCTCAGACCCCACCATTGCCAGGAAAGGCAAAGAATTAACCAGAAATGCTGTTGAACTTTGGCTCCTTTCCATGTTCTCATTTCCCAGAGCTGTTTTATTTGCCTAGAGTTTTGTTTGCTCATGGAATGGATCCAGGAACCAGGTCTTACCGGGTGTCTCACTGCTTGTCTCACCAGGTTTGGACAACATCCACAAGATCACGTCCCAAGGGCGCTATGAGTTGCGCATAGACATGAGGGACGGCCAGGAGGCGGCATATGCCTACTACGACAAGTTCTCCATTGGGGACTCCAGGAGCCTGTACAAGCTGCGAATTGGGGACTACAATGGCACTTCAGGTACAACTTTATTGCTATCACATAGCAGGTGAATCCTGAGACTGGTGGGTCTGAAACTGTAAAGAAAATCCCAACACCAAATCTTATTTGTCTGGAGCAGCAAGACACAAACTAACAGCCGTTTCTGCCTTCCTGCAGTCCATCATGTAAACCAGGCTGATAAATCACACTAAGGACACAGGGAATTTTCCATTGGGGATTAGATATTTAATATCAGAGGCATTGCTGTTCAACTAAACAGGTCAGTCGTCAGAGGTGTCATCTTGCTTGGCAATAGCTGCAGCTCACTATTGATGCCATGCTGGAGGGTGTATTTATTGCCTTCTCTCGGCAATGGAAAAAATCTGAAATCCTCTGCATCATTTCCTCATGCAGGGGCCGAACAGTGGCTAGTTTTGCAAGGACACTGTCACACCTGCAGTGCTAGGCTTTGCCCACCAGAAAACAGTGGGTGATGGGTAATTGATGGAGGGAGGGTACAGTTGTCTCTTCCCCAAGTAGGAGAGAGGGGTACAGCTGCAGCCCCTTTAACTGAGATCCACATGCCCAGTGTAAGCCTCTATGATCCAGACAAAACTTCACCATGTACTTCACGTACTTATCAAGAAACCCCATACCGTATAAAATGCAGGAATTTTGCTCTACAACACCTGGTAGTTGCCACTGGAAGAGAAGTGACAGAGATCTTGGTTGCATGCAACACAGCACTTGCTCTGACCTTAAGTCCCAGGGCAAAAGGCACCCAACATGTTGCCAAAAATGCCAGTAACAGTGCTGCAGACATCACTCCCTCCCCTTCCCTATGCAAGCTCTTCTTCTAACTGTCCAACCAAGGAGCTTCTACTCCACATTGAGCAAACAGAGCCAAGACTTGCCATATGGTTCATTGATGACAGGTTTCCCAGCAAACCTCTTGGCGGCTAGACTGCACACACCTAGCATGGGTCCACTCCATATTTTCTCAGGGACCACCAAGGAGCATATTAAGAATGTCTCCTGTAACTACATCACTCAATGTAACAATGACCATGTTTCACTTCAGCTCTTCTTTCACTCAAAAACAGCTCTCTTGTTCCTTAGTAAGGAGGTGAGATGAGGCTGGTGGGTTTGGTGTAAAACATCACACACCTTCTAAAAGCCTCTTCTCCTTATACAAAGAGAGAAAAGAATGCCAAGCATCTTGATTCAAGAGACAAATTCTTGATCTCTGTTGGGAGAAAAATTTCCTCTGGGCTAACAGAAGGCAAGCAGACTGAAAACATCCTGAAGTAGAGACAGGTTTCAGGAAATCGGGGATGCCCAAATCTAGGTTTTAATTCAGTTCTGAAGCACTGAAATTCAGATTCAAACCCATATGGCATTTTATCTTCCAAGCCCAAGCACCATCTAAGATTTGCTATGGACTGTACTGATCCTAAACTGACAGCAGAGGACCTCAGATGAACAACTGTGAGCAATTCCAGTTAATATTATTCAAGATCATCAGCTGCTTGAGCTGTTGATTGGCAGGCTGCCACAGATACCAGAATATCTTGATTTCATTGTGAAAAGACCAGATGACTTGGGCTCCATCACATCCAACGTCATGTCTTTCCACAGGGGACTCCCTCACCTATCACCAGGGTCGCCCCTTCTCCACCAAGGACAGGGACAATGACGTCGCTGTGACCAACTGCGCCATGTCCTACAAAGGGGCCTGGTGGTACAAGAACTGCCACCGCACCAACCTCAATGGCAAGTACGGAGAGTCCCGGCACAGTCAGGTAAGTGCAGAGCTGGGCTGAAAGTCTTCAGCATTTCTTCTAGGGGTACAACCAAGAACAACAGCAAGCCTAGGCTAGAGCTGAGTCTGTGTGGTTAGTGCATCAGGGTTAGGTGCACTGGTGGGGTGACCTCACACCAGCTGGAGCAAAGCGGACCACCTTCAAGACGCTGGCTGCCATGGTCATTTACTGTGGCACCTTATTACATTATATTAAAAAAACAAAAAAAACATTGAATTTGATCAGAAGCCTTTGAACAGTGGGAAAAAACAATCAAGCCATAGCAGCAGCAATGCTTGCTACTGCTGTAGCAAGTTCTTCCTTCTGGCTTTTTTGTAGCGGTCAACTTTGTTTCCTTCCTATCCCACTCTAGTTTCTTGTTTGGATCGGTCTTTACCCTATGCCTTTCTCTCCTTCCTACCAGGGGATTAACTGGTACCATTGGAAAGGCCACGAGTTCTCTATCCCCTTCGTGGAGATGAAGATGAGGCCATTCAACTTCCGTAGCATCAGCAGC
>JANHGB010004110.1:11841-24966 GCA_026283785.1 Coracopsis vasa | reverse complement strand
GGCTGAAAGTCAAAAACACAGCACTGCACCAGCTACTAAGAAGGAGAAAAATGACTGCTACTGCTGAACCTAGGACACAGCATTAATATAACTGTAAGATAATCTTAGACCTTTTCAGCTTGCTCCAGTAGAATCACACCCAGGTTTGAAATAACAAAGGATTCCATGAACAAAGTAATCAGAATAAAACACTGCTGTGAAGTCTGGCTAGTGTTACCTTCTCTTGACAACATCAAGCACTTCAACATTCTTTTAAAATAAAATTACTCAGGCATTCACTTTTTTTGGAATAGGCATTTCAAAACGTTCATGAGACTATTTTTAGTTTTAGTACTAGCAATACGTATCACATGTGCACTTAATGTTAAGATGACTGTCCAATCATTTTGCATTTCCAGTTCAGTATATAAAATTACTGGAGTAATTCTGTATTGCCAGTTCAGTATATAAACTAACTGGAGTTTACTTAGAGGTCTGGACATTCTTTTTCACTGTATACTCTTAAGAGTTCAGCAAGTAACTAGTTGTGATGGAGAATGTTAAATTCCTTTAAGAATTTGCTGTTGTTTTTTTAATAAAAAGGAACACTCCTCAACCTAAAATGGGTGTGCACGGATCCATTATCTGCATAGCATACACTATATACTCAGCTACTTGGTAAAACAATCATTTGCAAATCCTGTGTTATAACTCCACAGTATTTTATTCTGAGAGCTGAATTTGCTTCCTTATGTAAACTGCGACCAACTCAGCTGTGTGGTTTAACATTCTTACAGCAACATCTAGAAGTGATCTTCCACTGTAGCTCACTCAGTGAGTCACTTCAGACAACACTTGGAAGCCTTGTGCTGGGCAGCCTTTGACACCCCTTAAAAAACTCTGGTAGCCTTGCACAGCTCTAGTCAAGCTATAAACATGTGGTGATTCACAACCTTACTTTCATTCCTTCTCATGTTTCCCATACATTCTTAAAAGCTAAGTTCCAATAGCATTGAACTTAAACAGTACATGCAGCCTGAACAGTCAACAATTCTTGCCTAAATTCAAAATGTCATTTATAAAAATAACTCACAAAGACTTCAGATCTCTGAGTACAATGCTTGGTATGATTAACAGCTGTCCGCTTCTGCTGCCATCTTTGATCCGTACCAGTTTACATGCACTATAAACAGCACAATGGAAACTGATTTCTCAAGCAGTTCAACATATGGTATTTTGTATTCTTCTGAGAAAGTCAAAACTAATGACAAAACAGAATAAGAGTACTTTGTAAGATTCCCACCTATACTTTGTGCAGCCCAGATAGTCTACCTTCCATACTTATGAAATTTCAAGTTCTAATTAATTATTAAGCAACGAAATGAGGTGAAACATTTGCCCTAGTATGCCTTATTATAAGGTCTGCATCACAATCAAGGAGAATTTAACTAAGTTTTGAATTCAAGCACTGCAGTTTTTTCAGGAATAATCTGAATTTATGTAGTAAGTGCACAACCAAACTATGCTAGACTTGGCACAGTAATATGCATGCAATACTACCTTTCCTATAACAAAAATTAGAACACAAATGGTCACATACCCACTGCCTCAAGAAGAAAGTATTCAGTTCTGATTAATGTCAAGTATTTGTTATTTACTTTCCAATTTCTCATATGTTTCACTTCACCTAATGCAAGCAGAGTTAGGCAGAGCCTCCCAACTGTCTTACAACAATTTGAATGTAGTGAGCCATCAAAAGGGGAAGGTCCACCTTGCTCCAACTGTAGGTTACTGCCACAATCTCTGTGCAGGAAACAGTAACTGCAAACAGGCTGGACCAGAAAACTGATACAGTTGAAACACAAGCCAGAAGAAATGAACAAAGCCATTAGTTTCCAACTGGTCAGTTCCCAGCTCTGGTCTCCTGTATAGTTACTTGAGCATCAGTTGTAGCACAGGAGGGAAGTCAGTACCACCCCTTTCAGCAGCAGGCTGCACCCAGATTGACCTGCTGCAACCATCAAGCACCACATTCTTATTCCAGATTTCCACAGTATGAACACACTCTGGTTCTCTGGAGGGAATAATACTCCCTGTGTTTCACAATGTTTGAACATTTAAGGATCAGTCAGCTGTTAGAAACAATATAGAAAGACAAGTTTGACTGACTGAAGATGCTGCGTTAAAAAAAAAAAAAAAAAAAGGAGACAAGGCTATTTTTACATTCTCAACAAACAAATACCAATTCCTCTGCTCATTAACACCCCCTCACCCACTGCTCCCCCCACAAAAAAAAAAAAAAAGCTGCATCATCCAAGGGCAATCCCCAGAAATGCTAATTCAGGAAGGGGGAGGGGGGAAGAGTATTTCCTCTGCTTTGCTGCCTAAACTAAGTCGCAGTACCACAAATTTGAACCTTTAGATTAAAAAAAAAAAAAAACAACAAACTCTGATAGGGCCTGTTTTTAATTTTAATTTAGGTTAGTAACTCGGGAGCTAGGTTACTCAATCCAGCTACTGCTTTTAGAAGTCTTTAGAATAATTCAAGTAACATGTAAGTCCATTTCTCCACTTATGTATCTTACCATTTTATGCACTGGATAGAATACAGCTGGACTTCAAATTCTAAGTGGAAATATAAACATAAAAAGTACATAATTTGCACTATTTGCCACTGAACTCTGATCAGATCCTTTATGAAGTAAGCATTTAATCTGTAAGTCATTATCATAACTTAAAAATATTTTATCACCATATCTAGCATTACCTAATTACTAAAACTAACCTAATTGCTATTATCTAACTTTTAAAATGAAGGATAAAAAATTATGTCTGCTGTAGAGACTGTCGCTTCTTACTAGAATGTAGAAGCTGATAGGATTGTAGTAGTTGTAGTGATAGGACAAGAGGTAACGCGTTCAAACTTACATAGGTGAAGCTCAGGTTGGATGTAAGGAAGAAGTTCTTTACTGTGAGGGCGGTGAGGCACAGGAACAGGCTGCCCAGAGAAGTGATGAATGCTCCATCCCTGGCAGTGCTCAAGGCCAGGCTGGATGGGGCTTTGAGCAACCTGGTCTAGTGTGAAGTGTCCTTGCCCTTGGCAGGGGGTTGGAACTAGATGATCTTAAGGTCCTTTCCAACACTAACTATTCCATGACAGCAGTGACAAATTCTGTTCTACATACATATACTGTTGGATGGATACAATGTAATTTCTAAACCATTTACAAGAGAGTAATAAAGTACCTGATAAAATACTTCACCATGGATGAAAATGAGGCTGACTTCAAATGGCAGGGAACTCTAACTTTTCCAGGTATTTAGACAGAATGCCACGTATTTCCATCAGCAGAACACTAAGTAAACTGTTAGCTGTTTCAAACTTTAACCTTCCTAAATCTTAGCTTACCTAAAATTGGATATAAAGAAATGAAACAGAGTACAGCGTGTGAACAAAACCAGCTGGACCCAGTTTGAGATTTGAGTATTTTCAAACACATTAAGTACTACAAAATAACCCTGAATAAAACCCTGCTAACAGAAAGTTCTCATTAACTGCATTCACCGCCTTAAGGAAAATTAAACAAAAAGTATTAATTCATTAATTGGTAAGTTGTTTACAACTATGCAGGTTTCAGAAACTACAGATCTATTTCCCACTACCTGTAAGTTCTAACAGACTTTTAACGTCTATTTTTTTTCTGTTTTCTTCCTCTTCACACATCACTTTATAACCAAACTTCAAAGCCACCACACTCCCATATGAGATTTTGCACAAGCTTTTCAGAGCACCTGTTATATTTGACAAAGGAAATAGTCCAGAATAGGTTCGTTAGTGTTTAGTACTGCAATACAGTCACTCTAGCTCAACAGCAAGCAACGAGACTTCAGAAATGAGTCATGTCACAAAAACCGGCTTCCTACTGCTCGCCAGCACCAGTAAAAACATATTAACTTTTTCTATCAATGCCCTTTCGCAGTACTGCACTGATGATAGTCAAAGAGTAAAAAACAGCTACCTCAGTACAGAAAGTTTCAATACTTACACAGGAGCACAAACATATCTAAATAAAGGCAGTGTCTAGGATTTGCATTGAGACTGCATACAGTTAGAACATGCAAGAACGTTTGTGTCACCATACCTAACAGTTTTTTCCAAGACTTGATCAGAGATTTTGCTAAAGATGTAACTTCTTCATCTGTGCTTTGCTTGCGTATTGCATTCACTGACATTCCAATTCTGGTAGACTGCAAAAGAAAGAAAAATAACCACTATGAAAGGTGACATGAAGACAACTTAACAGGCAAACATACATAAAGGCAAACAAACTTTTACATATATTTTTAAAAGTACATTTTTTCCTGGTTTTGTGCAGTGGGGTTTGGTTGTTTTGTTCTTGTTTTGGTTTGGTTTTAACAATATCATGATGAAGTGGTGCCAGCCTTCACAAAACTTACTTTAACATGGACATTTTAAAAAGAAGTACAATAGTATTACCATTTGTCTCCATCACAGAAGTTGGAAGGAGGAGAGGGCAGCAAGAAGAGCCAATCAGAAGATTTTTGCTCCCAAACCACTTAAAAACAACTCTGCAGAACTACTTACTTAAACTAAGTACAACATACAAAACATCTAACAATGCAAAAATTGTACCTACATCTTCACATTATATAAAGTTTTTAGCAGGGATTCTAGCCTCAAAGCCTTATTTTTCTGTGAAGCTGTGACTGTATTTATGTTTTGGTATACTCAGAAGCTTGCTGGCTGCTTCAGTGACTCTCAGAATTCCTGTTTCGTGGCAGCAGTAGAAGTGGTAATACTAGTTGGGAAAGACCACATTTTAGGTTCCTAATAATTTTGGTGATACTGAGATTCTTTAAAATCTTAAGCACAGAGGGTTTTGCTTTTAGATAGAACCAATTAAGACTAGCCTACCTCTTTGAAAAGGCTTAGTCACAGGCTTTAAACCTTTGGCATTACTGCCACCTATAGAGTGAAAAGGAGATTCATTTGCAATTCACTTCTTTTAAGACTAGGAAGATTAGGATACAAATTTAGCTCAAAAGCAACAACAGCTTCATTTTAGAAGAATTCTGACTAACGTGTTAACCTAACAAGCAAAACATTTCCACACTTTTAGTTTCACGAGAGGAGTAAAGCATTTAACAACACAAATAAGGCTTTTATTATCATTTCATATTTTGACTAATGACCACAATTTTTTTTGTTCTTAAATTATCAGGTTTGTTGCATTTACCATTTATGGGACTCACTAACTATACATTTTCTATTTACTTTTGCAGTAGTTCATCCTAAATTTCCTTTTCCTTTAAAGGAAAATTTCAATCTTTGTGATTTGCTAAGAATGGAAATGATTTGTTCCTGTAAATTACTCCTTACAACCCACACAAAACTTCCTTGGGGCACCATGGACACGCTACATGACTAGAAATGTACTAAAATATTCAGTAGCTATTCCAGTAAAGGGAACACATCAAATGACCTCAGGTCTGAGCATCAGCTCTGAACATGTATTTTGGGTTAAAGAAAACAGTTACCTATAACTGAAGTGTTTTGGGATGGACTCATACTAACGGCATGTCCAACTCTTGTGATATTTTAAACACATACTCTCAATATTATGTTTGGACAATAAAGAATAACGTGCTTGAAATTCCACAATATATTCACCATATATTTTTTGTCATTCAGCTATCTACAAAACAAACCCAACTCTCCCTTGATAACTATGCACAACCACAGCCTACTCCCATCAAGTAAAAGACACCAACTTACAGACTTATTTACACAAATAAAACTCAAAAAATCAAGTAAAACTCAAAATTAATTGGATAAATTGTTTTCTTCTTCTGATCACACAAGAGAAACATTATGGTAACTGTCTAACAGTTTACTAAAAAGGCAGTACATAAACATAGTTAATTTGTTTGCTTTTATAGAACAGTTGACCTCACCTTGCCTAAAGAGAGGGGAAGGAATGACCCACCAATTTATTTGCCTGCAAACTGACACTGGTAATTGCAAAAGATCAGTGTTACATTCTCAAAATCACAGTGCTTTAATGACAAATCAGCTGTCAGTATTTGAAATTTCCTCAGTCTTCCATCCTGCAGACCTGTTCTTGTCAGAGCCTTTTTAAGCGGAAAACTCAGTATTTTTGCCTAGCCCAGTGTTACTTGTTGAATTGCTTTCTCTCTGTGACATTTTATAAGTGTGTAGGTATATGAAAACCTTTTTCAGCCAGTCCAAAATGCATTTTAATGGATCAGTCTTCCCCATTTCAAATTCTAGACCACCTTTCATCTGCTTGCTGAGTAAAGAGGCCCAGAGAGAGCACAAAATAGCTGTTTTCATCCCTGAAGCATTCAAGCTGCAGGCTAACTAGCCTTCAGTTGGTACGAGCAATAGCATATGTAAGCTATGATTAAACCCAAAACAAGGTGTATGGTGGCAGCTAGTCTTCTCTAAACCAGAGCAAATGAAAAAATGTAAGGAACATAGCTGATGAAGTAATCATTGAAGCAGGAAGAGGTGTTAGCAACTTTTAAATCATGAGAGAGTAGGAGGACAGAGAATTGGTGAGCTCCTGGACGAAAGCAGAATCAAATCAAGCCCTGAAGAAAACCATCTCTAGGTTTCCCAGGTCCCATCAGTTGGCAAGAAGTCATTAACAAGGGCTGTAGATTACAGCCTAGTTTTGCATACTTGTATACAATTTCCAGTAAAACCTGTTTGTTAAAATAAAGACCGTCTGCCTCACTCATTGTTTAGCTGTGCACTACCCACAATTAGCACCAGGGACACGATGCCTTTAATACTGTGCGGCTGCTAAACAGATTTGCAACTCTGACCACCGGATAAATCACGTGTGAGGAAGGCTACTGGCTCTCTCCCTAGCTAAGCAAGGATCAACTTGCTTACATAAAGCTCATTAGACATGACACAGTCATATTATTGTCTGTAGCCACTTCAGCTTTCTGTGACAAAAATCCCTCAAGAAAGACGCAAGCACAAGTCCAGACTACTGATGTGCACTTTCCTGCTCCACACAGCTGTAAATTGTTCAGAGGAGCTCAACAGCTCAGACTGAAGCAGCAGTCATATTACAGGAAAATAGATCACTTCTCATATTAGACGGGAATAATGAAACTATCGTATCATCTAGCAGTGATTTTTCTCAATGTGTGTGTATATATATACACACACAATATGTAATACAACATATATATAATATATATAACATATATATATGAAGTATAATATATACTATAATAACACTCATTCTTCAAAGGAGTTTCAACATAGGAATTTACTTTAATAGTGCAATCTTCTTCAAAATTTGCTGGCTTCACCGTCATCAGAGTCAATATCTGCAACATAACAACAGTAAGAAAATAATACCTGCAGCAACTCAAGGGTCATGGGAATATTCTTAAGCTCCTTCAATAAATCAAGAGCTCCAGCCTGCAAAAAAAAGAAAAAAAAAAAAAAAAAAAGTCAAATTCAGTAGCAATCAGGTACTTTAAACATAGCATAACAACAACATACTCTTTCTTATCTGCTTTCAAAGTCACAGATTGGATTCAAACTACCAGTTCCCAAATTATCCACAGAACTACTCTAGGCCAAGGCATGTTCCGCTTCACAAACTCTAAGCATTAACAGGCCTTAACTCAGAAATCAAAGTATTCATTCAAAGACTAGAGAAGCTTAATGCCATATAATTGAAATGCATTGTCAATTACCTAAACAAGGCACTCTTAACTGCTGCTTTTTTGTCACTAAATTAATAAAAGTAATTATTGAAGTTGTAGGCTATAAAAATTTTCTTACAAAAGGCTTAATAGAATCTATGATAAAGGAAACAGGAACCAAATGTAATTTGTGATTCACTCTTACTGAAAGTATGATACATTTTCCAAGGTTTTGTATAGGTTCAATAATACTAGCATGATAATAATATAAAATTTTTGGTGTCAACTCTTATGCTCAGATTACACAGGTACTATTAATTATTCTCTAGTAATATTTTGGGACAAATTCCCAAAATACAATTTGGTAACAAAGTCAACAAAAAGTAATGATTAAATTTCATCTTTTATTACCTCATACAAAGACCTTAGAACAACAACAGTCAAATTTTCAAATGTAGTATATGAAGTAACATATTTTTATTTTTTTTTGTTGCTCATTTCAATTTTTCAAATCAAAGCCTTATTTTATACTCTTTATAGTTTTAAAACTGATTTAAAAAACTTTGATCATGTAAAGCTGTCCATTTTCTAAGATTCAGTAGGGGATCTGGAATATTTCTGTCCTGTTAATTAGGACAATCTTACAAGAGACATTCAGGCCAAGAAACTGAATTCAGATTTCTCATCGAAAGAGCTTTCACTCCTGAGCAATTAAAAAGTACACATGATCTTTCTGGTTTCAGTTTTAATCATCTACTGCTGTGATTGCAGTCAGTTAATTTTACGGTTGTAAAATATTTTAAAAATCACATATTAAACACATTTGAAACCTCCAATGGAATCACCCTCCTTCCAGGATCCAAATAGAGGTTTTGTAGAGACATGTGTGAACTTGCTCAAATTACTACAGTTTTTACACCTGCAAAGAAGCAGGATTACAAGTACTTGCAACGCTGTTAAAGAAGGAGAGATTTAGTGTGAGAGCTAGCTGTGTAGAAAGCAAAGAATGAAGAAATGTACGTGTGCACTTGTGACATGCCTGTTTGGCTAAGGTCACAATTTCAGGCTGACGTGCTTCAGTTTTAATTAAATTTTGGTTAGGTGCCTTGGCACTACTGGAATTTGCTTTCATCACCACAGTCCTACTTTAGATAATTTCCATATGCAAACACAGAGTTTTGAAGAAGTGGTATCTTAACACAAAAGATTGTATTGTTTCCCTTTGTGCAAGACAAGATGCTTACTTGATATAAATAACACAAACAATATGGCTTGGACCATAAAAGAGAGTGACAGCTGTGCAATTAGTAGCCCATATAGCAATAAATGTCTATGAGTAGCGGAGGAACATGCATATGTAGCTGATGCCAATCTACATATATCACAGTAATTAACAGGAGTCCTTTGCCTGAGTAATAAATGCAACAAATGTTTAAAATAGGAAAATAAAAATTTACATATTCTTGAGTGTCATTTATTTTGAGAAGTGACCACTTTTCAACACATTGGTTGGGTATGTTCAGATTTACAACACTTATTCTCCTACAGTTTTTAGTGCATATGTAAAAAAATATGATATTTAATCCATCATGCTCACATAGAAGAACCAGAAGTTGCCCTCTCTGCTGGCTTGTATTGCCACAAAACAGCCCAATAGGCTACCTTGTTTTTACTTTCACAAACACTAAATCTTAAAAATTGCATAGACATTGGTCACGTCAGGTATCAGATTGCTGAAAATGTATCAAATGCAGAAAATGAGAATGCACTATGATAAATTCATAAAGGTAAAAGAAATCTGGGGTGGGAGAAAAGGTATTTTTAATGGTAGCTTCTTTTGCTATATACCAGGATTGATTTTGTGTTGCTCAAAACATAATTTATTTTTAAAATATTATTCAATCTTTGATGCATAAAACATGAAAGAAACTACACCACACTGCCATTGCTCAGACTTTTTTTCATAAAATTTCAATTTTTGCATTACAGACAAGGTAACAATTGCTAATATAGATGAAGTAACAATTCCAATGGAGATCAGTCTTACCAAACACAACCTCTAAAATAACAATGATCATGCATATAATAAAAATTGTAAGTTTCTGTAAGTTTAATGATGACCACTGTTTACCCTTGTGACACAAGAGGCATAACAAGTGCTAGAGAAAAGATAGAACTGTGATTTTCAATATCATCCCACAAGATAAAAAAAGGAGAGGGAAAAATATTCAGAATTAAAGCACTTACAGTAACAAATCTAATTTCCTAGAGCAGCATTTTCCTACATTTCTTAATACTGAGACATTTTGAAGATCCATAGTGTTAGAGGAATTAACTGGAGAGAAACTAATTCTGAAGATTTTATTGAGTTTCTCTATGTAGAAGACCCTTGCTACCTTAGACTGGATATTTTTACTTTAGAATCTGTTAATACAGAAGTCCATATATTCCTTGCGTGAACTGGCCTTGGGTTTCTGTTCTCTTGCCTGAAATATTTGTGTTTTCATGAAGGATCTTTTAAAAGAAAATCAGCTGTTGTTGAATGAACACTTGCTTAACTGAGTTTCATGTACAGCAAATTAATTCATTTTCAAGTTTTGTTTTAGTATAAAAGTCCTAGTCACAGATGACCTGAGTTTAGTTCAGGTGATTCCTAGGGCAAACCAAAACTACAATTACTATCAGTGCTAGCATGTTTCAAGCATCATCACTGTCACCAATAAGAGGATACAGTCTTTGTTATCATCTAATTTGAGAATACATTTTCTTTAAATGGATAAAACCTTCTGGAAATTAGTGATTGTTTTTATATAATTTTTAAACTGAGTTTCTCATCATACAGTTAACATCTGTATTACTGACAAAATTTCTAACCTTTTGAGCCCAAATTATAAACTTCTACAGAAGTTTAATTTCTCAGGTAGACTTTTTAAGTAAGTGATGCTTTGATCAGAACAATTTCCATTAAGGACAGCATTCATTAACTGTCAGGTGTCTAAAGACATGTCTGTCAATAGATTTGAGTATGCCTTTTCCATCTGACCACACACACAGTTGTACTTTAAAGGAAATGTTTTCAAGACAAAATATTTGTAAGGAATATTTGTTTTTCTTCTTCCTGCCCCAGAGCTAAACACTCTCAGAAGCTGTTAAAAAAATGTGAGCACTCTGACTTATCCTAATCAACTTCAAATACAAATGACTGAGGCTGCAGACTTTCTCAAGCAGAAAGCACAGAAAATTGCTACAAAAATTCCCACTGCTCTTTCAACAATACCACGGAATGAAAAAGTATAAATTGCATGGACGTTAAATACACTTTGTGGAATACTTTGTTTATTTATCAGTTCAGTAGTTTCTAGACAATTTAGAGTTTTTCCTTGTGTAATTAACCTATTGACCTCACACAAAAAAGTATACAAATGATTCATATCTCTTTCTAGTTAGCTATTTCGACAAATGTGAATATTGATTTTGCTGCACAAAAATATTGAAACGCTGCGCAAAAATAGTTTTCAAATGAAAGGAAAAAAAATGAAAGGTATCTGACAAGCAGCCAGAAAACCCGTCTGTATAGTCTTCTGACTAGCTGCCCCTCCTTTCTCCCCCCTGCTTCAGTTTTTCATGAAACTTTGATTCTGATAGATTTTGGTGATCACAATTGCACATACTTAAGAGAAACAAAACATGTTTAGAAATAAACCTAAACCATAAACAGATCTGAAACATCTTAAATATGTGAATGGCTCAAGTTTTCATATCAGCTCCATGCCTTTGAAGTTTTAAGGTTTATCAGAGAACTAACCTTCAAGATTTAACTGGATGTTTTATAGCTGCAGTCATAATGAACTTAAAACATTGATTTTTATATTCCTTCATCAAGAAGGCGAGAAAGTAAAATCAGAGAAACCTTGGCTAACTAGGCCATGCACTCCCAAGTAGTTTTTTTACAGCATATTTGATATTTTTCAAGGCTGTTACTTTTTAGAAGTTGCATGAATCTGGAACAGCCCTGTCAATGAACAGAGACAATAAGTTGTGGACAGCTTTGGCTTGTTGATAGATGCGCTGTTGTCTCCTGCCCTGTGAGCTAACTCCTTGCTAGTATGGACATTGACTTTTCAGTGCTTGCACAGTTTCCTGGCTATCTTTTGTGGAGAACAGCTGTGTTTATACTTTCAGGCATGGTAAAAATAACTTTTCTGCCTCTGTGAGGCCAGAGATCAACCATTCAAAATTGTAATGATATGTCAAGGTAGGAAAAGACATTTATGTTTTTGTGGGCACTCCCATCCTGTGAATTGGATGTATTATTTCTGAAATGACTGATTATTTTGGATTGAGATAAATATAGCATTTATTATACATATGTACTCTCCAACAGCCCTGATGCAAAAGGTTAAGTAAATGACGTTTCGTGATGACAGATGCACCATTGTTGTCATTTGATTGACTACTTCAAAGGAATTTGCAGCAGTAAGTTGCCGAAATTGTTCTCTTATGTTGCTATCAGAACTACTAGCCCTTAATTAATATCAGAGTTTAGAAGAAGGGTTCTCAATGATTTGTTTTCCATGTGGACTGCAATTTACTAAAAAAAAGTACTCTCTCAGGGATCCCCTGTTCTCTTGTTAATAACATTTCTCTAAACTGTTTGCAAAACCTGCTTACATAGGAGAAAAAAAACCCCAAACAACTGGAAAGCAATTTTATTCTCATTTCTCTTGGTTGCTGCTAAATCCCATGTAAAAGCCAGAGACTAAGAGCTGTGAGAAATTAACCTTCTAGTCCAGCTTTGCAGCAAAATTTTACATCTAAAGAGGCAGAAACATGCCTATCTGCTCTTAGTAGTTTGAAGATGTTCAACATCTTTGTCAGTGACATGGACAGTCGGATTGAGTGCGCCTTCATCAAGTTTGCCAATGACACCAAGCTATATGGCTCGGTTGATACACTGGAGTGAAGGAGTGCCATCCAGAGGGAACTTGATACGCTTGTGAGGTGGGCTGATGCCAACCTCATGAAGTTTAATCATGACAACTGAGAGGTCCTGCACGTGGGTCAGAGGAATCCCAGTCACAGCTACAGGCTGGGCAGAGAAGAGATTCAGAGCAGCCCTGTGGAGAAGGACTTGGGGATGTTCGTTGATGAGAAAACGAACATGAGCTGGCAGTGTGCACTCGCAGCCCAGAAAGCCAGCTGTATCCTGGGCTGCATCAAAAGGAGTGTGACCAGCAGGTCAAAGGAGGTGATCCTGCCCCTCTGCTCTCGTGAGACCTCACTTGGAGTATTGTGTACAGTTCTGGTGTCCTCAAGATAAAAAGGACATGAAACTGTTGGAACAAGTCCAGAGGAGGGCCACAAGGATGATCATGGAACTGGAGCACCTCCCGTATGAAGATAGGCTGAGAAAGTTGGGGCTGTTCAGCC
>JANHGB010004106.1:13146-27378 GCA_026283785.1 Coracopsis vasa | reverse complement strand
GGGGGGCGGGGGCGTATATAAAATCTACTAGCAAGCTTTGAGACTGACTCGCTGGCAAGGACAGGCCATTTATGTTGTTCATGCTTACGTGAGTGCCATTACTGTGCATGTGGTGCCTGTAAAAACACTGTTCTTCTGTCTGTGTTGATCTGTCATCGGTGGGCTCTGTGTACATGTGTGTTTGTGCACACCTACTGGGAGTAAAACCATCTCTAGACCTTATCAAGAGACTGCAAAATACAAAGAAGCAGTAAGACCAAAACTGTCACATAAAAAGCCTGGATGTGCAAGACTGTGAACAGTGTGAATTAGTATTCATATTAACTGATACTTTTGCCAGTGTGACTCCCCAATAACCTACAAAGTAGAAGAAGGGGGTAGCAAAGCAAAAAAAGAATTAAAATAAATTTGTAATTGTAAAGCTGATTAGGAAATAAAGAGACCCTGGCATCCTGCTGGATGTTAATACATCCATCAATATAATACAAACTTTAAAATATCACATCCAGGCTGCATCTGATGCAATTAAGATGGTCTGCCCTGATGAAGAGAATGTAGAAAGAAAATGAAGTACTTAAAGGTTTAGCAAGCCAACAGAGAGATGCTGAATATTCAAATAGGAGAAATCAGATGAGTTGTGAGAAGGGTGATTACTAATGCATGCTGTCCTGCTGCAGAGGTTAATCACAAAATTGTGGGGAGATATTAGGCATGAAAGCTCAGTTATAAAGCAGGACAAAAAGCCTGTAGCTTAAATAGCCAGCACCTGCTCTAAAAGCAGAATGACTGGAGATGTCCAGGGATGTAGAAAACTCTTGAATTAAAGAAGATAGAAACCCAGTAAATGTAAAATATTCACTCCAGGCTTAAGTAAAAGGTGAATGTAAACAATTATTCTTAAGAGTTAAGTGATTTTATCAATCAGAATTAAGTTTTGAAAATTTCAAAAATATAACAACATAGAGCATCTAGACATAGTAATGTAACTATTGATATCACTAGCGTTCTTTCAAGCAAACATGTAAGCACAGCACATGTAAATTACAGAAAGAATCTTAGGCTATCAAGAAACTAAAAGAGGTTTGAAACAGAGAGGAAACCATTTAAGTTCTATCAGTTCTTAAGTAATTAAAGACTGCTTGTTGAACACTGACAGGCTTGGGTCATCAACCACCTCTCTGAACCACCTCTCTGTTCCAGTGTTTGACCACCCTTTCAGTAAAGAAATACTTCCTAACGTCCAGTTTAAATCTTCCCTGGTGCAGGTTTGAACCATTTCCACACATGCTATCACCAGATACCAGAGAGAAGAGCTCAGCACCTCCCTCTTCATGTCCTCTCCTCAGAAAGCTGTACAGAGCAATGGGGTTACCCCTCAGCCTCCTTTTCTCCAAACTAGACGAACTCAAAGTCCTTAGCTGCCCCTCACAGGACATTCCTTCCAGCCTTTCCATCAGTTTTGTTCCGTTCTCTGGATGCGTTCAAGGACCTTCACATCTGTCATGGGCTGAAGCCAGGACAACATCCTTCTTAAATTGCAGGGCCCAACACGGCACACAGCACTCAAGGTAAGGCCACACCAATGCTGAATATAGGAGGACAATTGCCTATTTTAGCTGGCTGGTTATACCGTGTTTGATGCGCCCCAGAATGTGGTTTATCCTCTTGACTGCCAAAGCCATACCCAGCTCAGCATCAACCAGCACGCCCAGATCCCTTTCTGCAGGGCTGCTTTCCAGCCATTCCTCTCCCAGCCACTTGAGGTTTAAAAAAAGTGAGCAGTCACCACATGGAGATGGCCAATTTTACAGCAAATCATGCTAAATTTCGCTGTAGTTGTATCTTATTCAGCACTACTTCTCTGAAACATCTACTCTTCCAGCAACTCCACTACATATGACAGAATTTGTCCATTTAATTGCACTTTCTCTAGCATTTGCTACAACCATCTGTAATTCTGACAAACAGCTGTGCATTGCTATGAAAGGTTTTACTGAAGTTCTCCTTTACAGGTGTAAGTATTGCAGACTGGATCTCCTTTTCCCATCTTTCTCATTACTTTCTATGCCAGCAGCCATTTTCCCTCTTTACCTAAATGTGACTTGTTTCCCTCTCCCAAACAATTTCAAGATAATTGGGAAACTGATCCTTTACAGAAGTGAGTTGTGTAAATTTCAAAGTTTGTACATTCTTCTATTCAAGTTTTTTTTCAGAAGATGAGTCAAGAAAATGTCTCAATAGCTGCTATAGTTAAAAGGAAACCTCCGGCCCCACTCCTAAATTACTAACTATCTTGAAAGGCTCTGATGATAGCTTCTTGAAAAGCAGACCAACCATCTCAGTAAAGCTCTTAACATTTACCAGAAGTTATTGACGTTGCGTTTATCTCCTACAGGAATTAGAGATGAAAAGCAGAGCTTTAGGGTTCTTTCTAAATGTTTACCCTCCCATTTTTAGCATAGTGCTTTCCTCTATCCAGGTCTGTGGAACATGATCGAAGGTCTATTTTTCAATTCCAAACAGTTCCAATATTTGTTATAACTTGGATTTACTGATGGTAGCAGTTTTCTGATTATTTTTTTTCCTCCCTTTATCAAAGTTTAATATTTGAAAGTGATTGTCCTCTTTCCACTGCTCCACAAACTTTCATTGAAATCTTTTCAATAATGAATGGTGAGACTCTCAGTTTTCATCCTGGAATTCCAGTTTTCCATTTTTCCCCAACTGGGTTATTGGTAGTAGTTGAAAATGAGAACCGATGCAAGTAAAATACTAGTTTTGATCAACTTGATAGTATTCTTTGATCAGATTTCTCTGTCTTTTCTGCTGCTCTTCTTTGGAAAGGTGCAACTGAGGTTACTGAGATTCTTACTTTTTCAGTCTACTAGCAGATATTTTAATAAAATTGACATGTCACTTGTAATAAGTTTTATAGTGGGAGGAGCTGCAAATCAGAGTCCACATCCGTGTTCAAGATGCCCATTTCAAATAAATCACTGTTTATTTTTTAACCGAACTCTATGTTTCCCTTATCAGATGCAGAGACATTTTTCTGTTCTACTAATATATTACTATATCTTCTGATCATTATACAGAGGATCCCTCCTTGAAACACTGTTACAACATAATTGAGAAGATTCAGTAAAAGCTATAAATGAGGCAGAGAGTAAGTGCCTTAATTCAAATCCTAGCCCAAACTTATCCACATGTTAATATCCTCACAAAGCTGAAACACAGCAACCTGTGAATGAGAACATAGAAAAATATTGCTGTCTCTGGATATATGTAAGTTGGATGTCTTTCTCACATCACTGATTAAAATTTCTACCAAGTGTACCATCTCCACTAATCCCTTGTCTTTTCTTAGCTTAGTATATCATGCAATAAGCACTAGTCAAGAATAAAATAGCTTGTTTATATTTTACAGATTTGTATTTTCTTACTCTCATACCAGAATAAATATAATGATAAATAAAATTATTCTTGCTGTTTTGGATAAAGAATTTGTGCATTTCTTCACTCATATTGCACATGACTGCCAAACAGGATTCTCCAAGCATTTCTGTGAAATTATGGTAAGCTTTATGGAAGCCAGAGTTGTCCATACCTGGGGGTACAACTATGAAATCCATCTTTGCTTTCCAGTACATCTTTCATCTCTTTTGAAAGAAAGCAGTCACAAAATTCTGTGGTTTGTATACTGCTTTCACAGTGGACTGAGAAAAAAGATCATTGCAGGTTTTTTTACAGCTTCAATTCTCATGCCTTTATTTTCCCTAAGGTAAAAACTACTATTTTATGTTTCTTTCTCAAAGCTCCCAACTTTTGACAGTAGCAAAATATGATATTGTTTTGTTGCAGAGCCACTTTGCAAGTTAATATATATCAGCATGCAAATGGTACACTGCAGCACCATGCGCTGCTTTAAGAATGTATGTCTCATCTGTCACTACAAAAGATACAAAGCCACATTAAAATTGGTATCTCTTGACACAGTTAATGATTCATGTGCACCCTACATGGCAGCTTGGGTGCAGCTATAGCGTGGGAGAGGAAACCTATTCTCAAAAGGCACACTTAGACCAAAGCTCTGTGCATGTGGTCACCTGCTTCTACCTTCTCTCCAGTCCAGCCTGTGTGGAGACATGCGCCTGCTAAAGCTAGTGCATTCCTCTGGAGACAAGGCACACGTGTGATAAACTGCACTCTATGTCCCTGCTGGACTGTTTTACAGGGTGGAAACACAGATACCACAAGTTCATGTCCAGATAACACTTTATGGCCCATCCCCCAAACACCCTGCATGTTTTTGCCTTTTCAGTTGCTTATTTTCATCTTACCCCCTCTATACTATGAAGTCCCACATGTTCTGCTCTTATTCTTGTTTAATCTCCAAAGCATCTGGCTCCCACACAGCACATCACTGACTAGAAAAACATGCGAGTATCTTGGCTAGTCTCCTGTAAGCATAACAAGGCTTTTGTGAGACACAGGAAAGATACTGCCACAGCTTCTACCCCTTAATTCTGAATGAGGGTGACACCAACTTCTAGAACTAATAAGAGGTAAAAGCACTGTACGGCGCATACAAAAGAAATGCTTGTGTGATAGCATACCCAGTTTTAAGGTAGTTCTTAAAGCTGGGAATCCAGGATTGACCAACAGTGCCAGCACGAGAAGGGGCTTGCAAATGCCTTTGGCAGACTTTCCTTATGACAAGTACAGAAGCAGGCCTGGAGATGAGTTAGTAGAAAATGAAGAATTAGACATGTAAGCCTGGTGCATACTGACTGTCTTTATTATCACTATGCCTGAAAGAACAGGGCAAAAGTGAGGTTGTAGCTGAAACAATTCTTCAAAGGTAAATATTGCATTTAGAGAGATACATGAAAACAACATTCCCCTATCCTTCCTTGGTATGTGTGGTCAAAACTGATTCCAAGTGAGAGAGAAGAGATAAAATGGTTAGACATACTTTCCCTTCTCCCTGTTACACTGCAGCATCGTTATCCGCAGCACGCAGGTTACAGGCATAAGTATTTGAGAATATTCATCTTTTCTGACAAACAAGTGGCACCAGTTGAATGATAAAATATATATGCCTTACATGGCAAAATTGCAAATTATATGTAGAGATAGAGCAAGTTCCTATGCACACACTAAATTGAAAACTGAGGCTTGTGGGCTGGGTTGGTTTACCCTGGTAACGCTCCTGCTGTGGTAGGAAAGCAATCAGTTCTGTTGTTAGCCTGTGTTCTAGAGTTCCAAGCTTGCTTGAACTGCCCAACTTCTCTCCCCATTTGCACAGTTTGTTCTGTGCTGTGACTGGACTTTACTCAGAATCCTGTCGGAAGCACACAGTGTAAATTGTCTCTTTTGTCATTCCTGTCATTCAAACTCACCCATTTGCTAGCATCTGCCTGAATTTTCCTTTGCTCCTGTAAGTGTTGCTTCCAAACTTTTCTTAGTGAGGAAACTTAACAGGACAGGAGGCAGAAAGGAAAAGAACAGCTTTTGCAGTCTGAGACACTCTGCTTTCTTTGGTATATTTTACTGTTAATTACCAATGGAGAAAAATAAAATACTGGGGTGCCACCAGTCTGCCTTCTTTTCCATTTTTGTACATTCAAAATGATAACGAGCAGTGGTAAGAGGATCATCGTGTTAAACCATTTCTTTCAATAGCAGTTCTCCTATAAAATATTTTTTAACTAATTCAAACAAAAATTCCTATCAACATTTGTCCTTTGTGCATGTAGTATTAGAAAAAAATCTTTAAAACTTAGGATTAAAAAAATAACTTTCCAGATGTAAAAATTTCTATTCCCCTTTTATAATATTGAACAGAACGTACGTATGGAAGAGGTTCTTCCAGGACAGGAAAAGTACACACTGGCATTTACTTCTTAGCTGACTGAAATAGAGCCCTTAAAGCATCAACTGGAGTGGGAAACCTGGCACAAAGTATGCCACATTTCTTGTGTAACTTACATTAGGGTTATAACTAGTCATATAAGAATTATCAAGTCATTTGCAGACAGTTGGAATGTCTACAAAAACTACGGTGTTCCTCTTTCCCTTTGTCTGCTCTGGGGAACGTTAATACATATTGCTTTTAGTATGCCGTGCCTTGGTGTGCAAGTCAGCAAAGATTGGAAAGCTATAGACATTTTAAAGGATTGAAATATCAGAAAAAGCATATGAAACTAATAAAAGAGACACACAATGTCTGACTCCAAATACACACATGGAAGAGCAGCACACAGTGCTGAATCCTTCTCAGTGTTGCTTCATTGCTTGTCTCAGTTAACCTGAAGTACAAATACCTCTGATTTCACTTGCTTCCTTGCATTCAGCTGCAGTGATGACAGATGGACTGATGAGTCATACCCAGCTTGCACTACCCTGATATTTCATGCTAAAATTTCCTTATTTATTCTTACAGATTGGGTTCAGGAGGTACAGCATTTCCCAAAAGCCTCCAGAAGGTTTAGTAAATGTTGCTGCTACAAACCTACCACTCAGTGCTGCTGTTAAAGAAACAATTCTGCAAAACTGATTGATACAGACACACTTTTGACAGCAACATCATTTGAGTTCTTAAGGCCTCGACTTCTTGTAGTATGTGCACCCCAGCTCACGTCAGTAAGTTATTTCCTCTAAAGAGCATGCTACGGGGAGGTGTGTGTAGTCAGTAATCCCAGTGCAGTCCTCAACATTCAGTCCCTTAAAGCCAGCCACTAGTTCAGACACATTCAAAATGCCTATCAGCTCTGGACAAAGCACTTTGTAACAGTTGCTTCACAAACCTCTCTCAACATTTTATCCCCCACCATGCTAGTACCAGAATGCTTTGCTGCTGAACTGTAGCTGCTTAGTCTTACTAGCCTGACAGACATTTACTCTTATGCTACAGACGAGGTGAGGTGAGGTGAAGTGGAGGGCAAACTCTTCACATGCCTCTATGAAGTTCTGGAGCTATTGGCTAGGCAGAGTCTTGCATGGCACCACAACCTACTAGGTCTCCTGCACTAAGCAGAGGAGATATGCAGCATGCACTGGGTCTCTACAGTCAGTCATAAATGTAACCCTGCAGTCTTCCAAGATTCAGAAGCTAATGTTATCTAAGATCCCCACATTTTGGAGCCCAACCACCCTGCTGGATGACTGTCTTCTGCTCCAGCAGGAGGATCGCATCCAGTGGACCCAGTTTGCTATTTCTTGAAGAAACAAAACCAGAAGGTATTTCAGAGTTGCAAGTGCACAAGGAGAGACAGCATATATCAACACAACTTCTCTACATCCTAAGAAATCAGTTTCTCAACACTACACTATGGAACAATTCCCAAATTTCTGTTAGTTAAGTGTTGCATATCTTAGGATAGAGGCCCAAGAATCCTTTTATCAGCCTATGCAACACATATGGATGGTATAGGGAGTGGAAAACTGAGGTGTAAGGCTTCACAGCTACAAAACTAAGCCAGAACACACTAAAATGCTGCAGACCAGTAGTACATTAAGCAACGTTTGGAATGGTATGAAGGGGTGAAGGGCCAGTGAAGTCATCTGAGATCTGAGCACAGCCAGTACACATCATTCACGTCATTTGGAAAAGATCAAATTATTTTTTTTTTTCCTACTAATCTATCCCAGTTGAATATAATGGATTAATTTTGTTACAACTGGTGCAAAGTTGGCCTAAAGTCTCATGTGAGGTGATTCGCTAAGGCATACCCTACCTTTAATGTCTGTGTGAGAGAGATTATTCTTTTCCCAACTCCAGATCCCCTCAGAAAGAAAGTCCAGCTGTTGGTTTCTTTCATAGCAAGGGATCAGTACATATTGCTTTACATTTTCAATGCTGGTCATGCAAGTGAAAAGGCAGTTTAAAGACTTTGTAAGTTATAGCTGAAATTCTCCAAAGCCTCCACAGGTCATGGGGCTTATGGCTTTCACTGAGTCATAGCTTGCACACTTTAAAGGCCAGAAAGAAACATTAGATCATAGGTGTAAACCTGTATACTGAAGTTCTTTAAACTTCAGTCTGTTACCCCTGTGCTGAGCTCAGTAACTTCTGTTTGCCTTGAGCATATCTTCTATGAAGACATACAGCCTTGATCTGAAGGCATCAAAAGAGGAAGAAACCATTGCTTTCTTCAGTATTTTGTTCCTGTGGTTAATCAAACTCCTAGTTATAAATGTATATATTATTCTAATTTGAGCTTTTGTGGTTTCAGTTCACAGACATTGGCCCTTGATATGTTTCTTCTTCTAAAATAGTCCTTTAGTTCCCAGTATTTTCTTCCCTTGGAAGTATGCATAAACAGTAATCAAGTCACCTACCAATCTTCTTTTTGATAAGCCAAACAGATGGTGTTCTTTCATCTCTCATTATAAGCCTTTCCAGTCCTTCAGTCATTTCTGTGGCTCTCTTCTGTACTTTCTCTAACTTGCCTTTTCTTTTTTTAAAATGGACAACAGAATCATACAGAAAAATCCAGTGTCCATTTCACTAATACTATTATTCATTCCATTCAAAACTACAATTATCCATCCTTGCTATTCCTCCTCACTAGTTCCCTGGTTTTATGCCCAAGGATTTCCTGTTCCCCCTTATGCCACAACTTCACAACAGGAGCTCACACTGATCTGTTTGTCCTTTATGACTTTTAAATGCTTCTCAGCATTGATGCCTTCTAATTTCTTGCCCCAAAATCTTTCCTCAGCATAACTTGCCGCAACGCCACACTGGACTTATCTAAAGAGTGCTGACTTGACAGCCAGTTCACCAACGTTCATTTTCCCAAATTTTATTGCATTTAATATTGCTATGAAGTCTGACAGCATAGGATTATTCAGGAATTTTTACTGTCCTTAAAAAAAAAAAAGAAAGAAAGTATCTACTCTCTGTGCTTGAAGATGTGCCTTGTTGTACCTGAAACATTAGGATGTCCAAGGCAAATGTGAAAAAAAGAATTAATAAAAGCTATATATACTTTTAAACTAATGCATCATTTCTGAGGCTCAGTTATCTGAATGAAAACAGAGAAACCCACACTACGTCTGATTTTATGCAGTGAGCAATAGTTTGCATTTCCCTGAGAAATAAAACTGATACAAATAAGACTTCTAGAGCTCAGCAGCTGCAAGACTTCTAGAGCTCAGCAGCTGCAAGGCTTCTACCTTTCTCATGGCTTTCAGGTTTGGTGTTTCAGGAAAGCTTCCATGGAACTGATGAAGCACTGGACTACAATGGAAGGTTTGAAGAGAATAATGAAGGACGATGAGGAAGATTAAAAAAAAGCAAATGAAAAATATCAATAAAGGGACAACATCAAACTTGACAAACACTGTAAAACTGGAGGTTAAAGATAACCTGTACTCTGGGTTATTCAGTACCAGTAACAGAATATAACAAAGTATAGATATGTATGTTCATGTTTGTGATTTTATTTCTATCATAACAGATCTTATCTAGCAACAACTGCTGAAATAGCAACTGAATCAAAAATGTGCATACATATCTGAGAATTAGCTGAGAACACATCTTGAGCAAGTAAAGTTGCATAAGCCAAGCTGTAAATCTGTGTTATAAATGTCTATATCTGCAGGGCAGTATTCATTTAACTCTGGAGTAATAGCACAGATTGCAGAGATCTATAACACAATAAAGTTATAAAAGGAAAGTTTTTACTAGACCCAGTGACTTGATGATTTATACATGGTTTAAAATATTAAAAGAGATAAAAATGACAAAAAAAAGCTCTTTCAGAAGTCTGTTTTCCTTTTTATTAGAAAAAAAGCCACTTTCATTCAACTTGCCTCTGTCCTAAGTTATTTGTAGATCTCCATGTTTTATTCAAATATTCAAAATACCTATTAAGATACAGACAAGTTGCTTCATTCCTGTTAAATAGGTTTCAGGGCTTAACTGAAGGAAAATGGGAAACCCGCTTTGATTTCCGCAGGCCAGGTAGTTTCAGGTTGTACCTCCAGATATATGTATAAAATGGATATGCTGGGAAAAAAAAAATGGAACTACTGGCACAGGGCAGACAAATATAAATAAATATTTGGTCATTGTTCATTTTAAAAGATTTATCTATGGATTCTGGATATTTTAATACACACACACAGAGTAACATACACACCCATGCATCATGTGAGGAAGAGATACACAGCAGATTTGCATAAAATAATCCCTATACAAACCAGAACTCATCTTAACTCCTTTATTCACCTTCTCCAAGTCTGGAAATCCAAATAAGATCCTATTTTGAGGTTTCTATCAATTTCCTTTGCTACTCAAAATTTTAGACAAAACAAAACATATGTAAATGGATCTCATTTCAAAGTGAATTTTCCTTTACCTTTGCACTATTGAGAAACCAGAGTTTGATGTTAATAACAAACAACATCTATGTAGAATGAGGTAAAGAAAACTACAGAGAGCGAGGCATATATCTGGGGCTAATTATACGATCAGCAGAACTTCAGACTGAAACAGTTGCAGGTACTTAATTTAACAGTTTGAAAAGTCTTTTCAAACACAACCAGATCAGAATTACACTTCACAGTGATGAGAATTTGTTAAGAAATAAATTTGACCATAAGTAGCTAAAATAAGAGAGACCCAATTGTTTCAGAAAACTAATGCTAACAGGCAAGATAAGCATCCAGAGACATCCAAATGTAAGCAAGAAACAGGCAGTTCCTAGCTCTGGACGAAAAACCCAAAACCTTCTGGAACTGCTGTACTAGTGTGCTATCTCACTGCTTCTAGCAAACCAGAGTCATGATACTGAACAAAGAGCAGGGTGAGTTGCAAGCTTGTGTGTATTTGCCACAGAAATATTAATTCTGATCAGTGGCCAATGACTTTAAATTTGTAAAAAATATCCAACTAATTTTTTTTTAAAATTGGAATAAAACCAGAAGACTATTGCCATTGATAGAAGAGTGAGTATATATCAGAAGAACTGCATGAAAAGTTGCAGGTACATACCAGGAGTATCACCTTTGTTTATCAATAAGGTAGGAAAAAGGAAAAAAATGTTGGGTTTGTTTGGGTTTCTTTAAAGCCAACATTTAAATAATCAAACAAACTCCCTGCCTGAGGAATGAGCAAACTATGAAACAAGCAAGTAACAACTTCAATCAGAGAAATCCATGAAAATTAAGGGTTTGGTTCTCAAGACACCAAGGGCACACAAGACAATCTCTACTGTTGTTGGGAGGAAGAAGCGAAAAGGAGCCTAAAATAATTCTACCATTTACACCACTCAGAGCAGTAGATCTGCTTCCAGGCACATTAAACTTCCCCACATGCAGAGTGTACAAGGTTCTGCACTGATGAAATCACAGCAGTCAGAACTGTGGTGAGATCACAAGGTACAGAAAATGCACAGGCACCAGAACTGATTCTTGTATTGAACTGTTACAGAACCGTAGTGCAAACCCAAAGCTCCTCATATCTTTAGGAGATGTGCCTTAAGAAGGTCAGTAAATATTAGCAGAATGTGAACCCCGACTGACTAAGCAATTATGAAATGCATGTGCAAGTACATTTTACATGATGGGAGCCTCATTATTTTTGATATTTTAAAGTTCGAAGTATTGCCCCAAGGAAACAAAAGCTACTGAACTAGTGCAAAGGTGAGCATATTTTTGTTAGTTATATAGTAGTTACAACACTGAAGTAACAATGAAATACACAAAGGGTTATGTTAATATTTATGTGTGGCGGCTGAGCACAGCCAGGGTGGACAGTCTGATCCAGGTGTTCACATAATCAATTAGAGTTCTGCTGTCTTCCCTGACACTCCATCCAGCTTAGCATCATACTGTATGGATACATGTGGATGAATCATCTGCAGCACCTGAACAGGATGTGTGAAGAGGCTTGGTGAATCAGTGACCCAGTATCAAGGCAAGAGGACATTATTTTCTTGGAGAGATCACTTTTTATGGGAGTTTCTAAATCTAGGTCATTTACAAAACCCATTTTTTGCTCTTCCTACAGTGGAGGGTATTAGGTCTGGCTTTTTGTCCAAGCTTCAAGTTAAACAGTTGTTTTTAAAACATAAAAAGTGTCCTGGGTTTAAAACATTAAAAGTGTCCTCCTATTTCCCAGTTTCCCAGATGGGTTTTTTTAACAGTAAGATCACATAGCTGCAGCTGTGCACAGCTAGACCATTGCAACATTCCTGCAGCCTCGGCAGTGATGACAAAATAAAAGAGATTAAACGATCGCTGAGCAAAATCTAAAAACCTGTTTAAAACTGCATGGAGTCCATGACATGAAAAGCATTATTTAATCTAGGATACCTTATTCCCTTTAGTACAACAAAATAAAACCCTGGGTCACAGTTTCAAGTTCATGCTCCTCCTCCATTCATGTACATAGCTTCATATTAAATAAATATGAACTTGTCACATTTCAGCCTAGGGTTATAACTTCTTTTGGTTTTTCAGTGGTAGTTTGATCACAGATCCCACCAGTACCTTGTAAGAGGTGAGGATGAAGAGGCTGGTGAGCAGTAAGAACAGCTGTCATCTCATCGTGATCTGAAGGGTGTATGTACTCATAAATGCTGTTACCAGTAAGCTCCACCTGTGAAGAGACATGTAACACATGAAGTGGTGCAGCTGGCTAATTTTCTTTTTCCTATCCCAAAAGCGTTCCTAAGTAACCTGCATACACCACATCTGGGTAACTACACACCATTTTTAAAACATAAGTTCAATGTACCGAAACCGTGCTCCTAGTTATACCCATTAAACTAAATTAATTCCTTCTTCAGCAGTAACTAATATTAAAAGGGCTTCGGTGGGAATTTCTGGTGATGATCCAGATACAGAAAAGATGCTATTAGAGAGAGCTGGCCAATGAAGTGATAAACTAGAGCAGCTGCAGAAATGTTGGATTGCTGCAAAATTGGATAAAATCTCTGTGAATGGTATTAATGTTTCTTAAGAAGACAGATATTTAAAAAAAATAAGTTTCTACAGGTTCCCAGAGACTATCACCTGCATTCAGCTGGCAGCTGAGATTTCAGAGCCAAACCACTATACTCACACAATTCCTTTGTGTCTTTTCAAAGATGATCCACCACACTCAATCCACACAAGTGCGAAGAGCTCAGAACAGTAGCCAGTGAAGTCAAAAGGCAGACTTCCATAGATTTTCATGGGCACTGTATTGAGCCTTTGCTGCTTTAAGCAAACATGCACAGTAAAGACCAGATCTATCTTAAATATCTGTGTATTCCCTCTTCCCACTTGAGCTTTGCTCACACAAGAATGTATTTCTGTCTTTCCCACTGTCATACCCATAATAACTGTTACACAAAAAAAATGAATAGAGTGCACCATGTGTCTTTTTTGCTAACTCTATTTGCCACATATGAAACTCACCAACAAAAGTCTCCAGATAGATGCGGTAATTGATTTAAGGAGTGAACCAATACTTTGAGCCTGTGTTTTAAATTAGTGTCAGGCTGCCCAATTGTTCGGTGTGGCCTGATGTGCTTTGGGCCCCCAAGATCAGAGACAGCTGAGAGGTGAAGTAATTTAACCTATTATTCTCAGACAATCCTACTGATTTGCTAAGATGTGTGAGTTGCCCTTTCTTTGGAATAAATGAAGTTGTCTACCCCACAAAGCAATCTTTTCCGAAAATGTTTCTTATAGTTCCATTTTCTGCATTATTCATGGAATGTCTCTTCCCAAGACTATGCAAACTAACTTTCTTTTTCTAGCCATCTATTGCCCACTGCTTCTCTCCAACACCCCCTCCCTGCAAAAACAAAACCACCAACACTGATTTGATATTCTAACCAGAATAAAATTTCACTAAATAAGGGGGGAGGGAAGGGGGGGCAGAGAGGGAGAATGAGAAAAAAAAAAGGGAACGGGGAGATGGAGAGAAAAAGAAAGAAAAAAAAGACAAACGTGAAGAAACATAAAGAGAGATGGAAAGAAAAGAAAGGGGGAGAGAGAGGAGAGGGATGGAGTGGAAGGGAAGGGAAAGGAAGGGAAGGGAAGGGAAGGGAAGGGAACGGAAGGGAACGGAAGGGAAGGGAAGGATTATCTACTTTGCATCATTTGTATAATTTTCTTTAGAAGTTCTCCTTAAAAAGCACTGGCTCTTCTTTTTCAGGATTGTAACAGGTGGAGACCTGTTATAGTAACACCTCATATTCAAACTTCACTGGAGGGGGAGGAAAGAGA
>JANHGB010004106.1:0-12380 GCA_026283785.1 Coracopsis vasa | reverse complement strand
GACCTTATAGCAGCCTTCCAATATCTGAAGGGGGCCTATAAGGATGCTGGGGAGGGACTCTTAATTAGGGACTGTAGGGGTCAAACAAAGGGTAACGGGTTAAAACATAAACAGGGGAAGTTTAAATTGAATATAAGGAAGAAGTTCTTTACTGTAAGGGTGGTGAGGCACTGGAATGGGCTGCCCAAAGAATTTGTGAATGCTCCATCCCTGGTGCTGTTCAAGGCTAAGTTGGACAGAGCCTTGGGTGACATGGTTTACTGCGAGGTGTCCCTGCCCATGGCAGGGGAGTTGGAATTAGATGGTCTTCAGGTCCTTTCCAACCCTAACTATTCTATGATTCTGTGAAAAAAATTATCGTTGAAAAAAAGTCACACTGTGGTCAAATTTCAAACCGAAAGGAGTACCATTTGTGACCCTGTTCTTATTATTTTGTCTTTGACTAATAGTGATTTTGCTGAAGAGTATGTTTTGCCTTTGAAATTAAAACAATTGTATCAAAGAATACAGCTTCCAAAAAAATACAAACATTCATGGGTGGCTATATACAAAAATCATCTCCCTTCAATACAAGGCGTTTCTTACAAAAGCAACACAAGCCAACCTGACTAGCAGCATCAACTGTAGTAATTGAAAAGATCTTGTTGCATCTCTGATGTTACTGAGCATATTCATAACCACATGAACATGCATCTTCTCTCTTACAAAGTATAATTCGTGGGTCTCTCTCGCTTTTCCAAAAGTCACTACCTATTTCAAAAGGACTACTTCCAGAAATACATGTTTGTTCACAGGATTCACAGGACTGAACCCAAGGTCACAGTTTTATCCAAACTGTAACTCTTTTCCAGGGCTTATACCCTAATTTCAGAACTAAAGTGCTTTGTTGCACTAATAACTAGTTTTTCTCATTACACACATAAGAATATTTTCTACTCTGATGTATGCGTTTGCAACCCCAGCAAAATCAGCAGGAGGCGAACATACAACACTGAAACCAAAATTGACCGTAAAAATGTGAGTGGAAACATAAAGCCGCCAGTGAAGAGATGGGGGCTACGTAAGAGTCAAATAACCAAAATATGTATACATAATTTTGAAGCTGACCACAGTCTCCTGCTACACATAATGCATGCACGCTTTTAAAGCCTACAATGAAACACTGAAAACTTACAAAAATAAATTATATGGTTGAATTCATAAACCTCAGGCTTATTAAACCAGCTTCCTTGATGCAGCTTTTTAATATCTGTAAATACCTGCTTACTACCAAATATCGCTGTTTCCTACTAAGAGGTTTTTTATGTGTAACTCAGCTGCACATTTTTCCTGCCAAGAAGTGATTCATAATAAACACAGAGGACCAAGTAGATGGATTCTGGAGCAAATAATTACATATTTTGCCTTTCATATACTTACTTGATGAAAGAAAAATAAACTTTTGAAAAGTTCAGATGTTTGTGGTTAAATATTTCAATACTTATCAAAAGTCAAAGATAAGCTTGGCTCACTCATGGACCCAGAAAATGGCTGGAATAAGTTTCAGACTTTTAAATCAAATATATATATAGGCATATATGTATGTATCTTTCACCATTGTTTCCTAAGAGGATTTTCCTCTCCATTCTGTGTCTTTGGACCCTAAGGAAAAAAAAAAATATTTGGGGAATTTGAACCTATTTGTTATCTATGAAAAAAAAACAGAGAAGCAATTGACTCCCTCAGCTAGTATAAGTCAGTTCAACACTAGTCTGAGGCCAATCAAAATTTGATGGAGGAGAGGGTCCTAACTATCAGTATTTACAATATTTATCATTACAACTGAGAGCAAAGGTAGATCAAAATCCAAAGCCACAAATTAAATGATAGGTCCACAAGTAAAGTTACAGTCTAGTCAGAAGTATTATTGCTGATTCTCTGATGCTGGAGACAGAAATGAGTAAAGCAGTGCTGAAAAACAATCCTTAATGTTGGTTTTGAATTATAAACTAACTTAACTACACCAGCCAGTGAAAGGTTATTCAGAAGTTCTAATTTCTTTCTGCTGAAGTTAAATTCAAGATCAACTAGAAGATAAAGGCTACTGTAGTAAATCTCCAAGAATATCCTGCAAAATATTTTTAAATGGATTTTTTTAAAATTTGGTTTAAATATATGTTTTTAAACAAATTGCACTTTAACTGGAAATTGGTGTGTGGACTAGTTAATTGTCAAGTTATTTAATAAAAGGGCCTTTCTATGCACACCCTAAAAGATTTTCTACAGTCATCATCACTCTGGTCTCAGCTTGTATTGGCTGGAGCTCTATGAGAGCACTTGTTGAGAATATAGTGTGGGATTATGACTTGGTGAGAGAGGCTTGTAGAATTTGCTTCTACAGACCAATCTCATTCTTGCTGATGGCAGTGGCAAAACTCCCAGTGATTTCCAGAGAAGTAGGAACAAGAACTCATTTAGAGCCCTGGGAAGCCTACAGGAATATCCGAGTGTTAATGTATTAATATCCTAGTACATAGGAGTAGCCTAGTATTAATGCTAGTACTATTTAAAGCAAAATTGCCCATTCAAAAATAGAACATTGAGACATAGCAAAAAGAGGTAAGATGCTAAAACAGTATGAGGAAAGAGGGGGGGGGGGGAAATCCCACTGCCTTGTTTAGCTGGGATTTTGTATTTATAAATAAAAGACTATATGCTGTGAAACTGCTGGAGAACTTAGTGTTTTGAGAGTCTAAAACGTGCCCTCAAATTTAACATCCCTCTGTCCTCTCTGATCTATAGCTGTCTGGGGAGTTCAAGGATACAGCCCATTCATTTACAGATCTCCGCTAAAGTAAAGTATTTGTGATTTTGCTTATGAAACTTACTTCAATAAGCAATATGACCAAATCCTCTAATTTTCGGCACCTCTTGCACTGAAGGTTTATAGGTGTTTACATATGCAATGCACATGGAATTCAGTCTGTGCAAATAGCCATAAGGGCATGAGGGCTAAGCATGACTAAAGCCTGTATGATGCTTTCAGTCACCTCTCCTTGAATGTAGCAAAGTCTGCTTAGTGCCCTACTGATCCCATAGTTCTTTAATTTTACCAAATCACTGAATAATACTGAGACTTACAAGATCTGATGATTTGATATTCCTCCAAAGGGAAGAAAAGAAAGAAACAATTTCTGGACAAAATCTGAAAGATCAGTTAGCACTTCTTCAAACAGCAAGCAGCATGGGACAATGAGACTCTACTTCAGCAAGGACAGGTGGGAGCAGCACTCAGTGCTTTGGAACAATGGTACTGACTAAATTAATCTGTTCTAGTACTCAGCAGTGTGGTGGATCTTTTCAAAAAGTTAGGGTGAGAAGAACTGTTAATAAGGCTGATTCAGAGTAGAAAATACAGCCGTTCTCTAGGACAGTTTGATCCAAAACAAAGTAATATTCAAAGTAATTTGAACATGCATTAAATGTTATGAAACAACCAATACTATACTGTAGCAGACTCAACTGAGCAAACTGCTTGGACTAAGAATGTTCCCTGGACACGTTTTTTAAAGTTGGCAGAAAAAAATGTAGCTACATAGAATACCAGTTCTCAAAATCACTTTTTCTGTAAGAGATCACAAAAACAGGGACTTTATTTGCCATTAGAAGTAGTGTTTCTGAGATTACATACTTGCATTTTCTAGCTGTTTAGAGTTCTATTTGTTCTCACAGGTACTAGTTCTAATATCACTATTACAAACACACACTCAAAGGACTTCACAGTTTTTCTAAACTAAAAAAATATTAGTTACTTCAAAGTTGAAGTACACGTATAATCTCCACAACTCAGACCCTTCTCTGTTTATTGAAGAGCCACAAGGCATGTTCCCCTGACATTTTCAAAACATCCTGCTCTCTCATCTCCTTCTTCCCTCTGCTTTTAAGTCTTTACTTCACTTTATTTTTGTGAAGTGTTTGAGATACAGTGGATTCTGAAGAAACACTTTTGTTTCTTGCAAGTCCCATCCAGGGCTCAGTGAAATTGATTAGGAATTTTTCTATTGGACGTAGGCAAGCTTTCTGTCAGGTGCTACCAATGAATTTGTGCAATACGTTTACACACAAAGGTATGGAAACTTGCACTCTGCAATAAATTCAAGCTATTTGCCCTCGTGCCTATCTCAAAAAGGTAAAAAATTAGGAATGTCCTTCTAAGAAAAAAAGAAAAAAAAACACACAATAAAACCCCCTTATACTTCTTGTGCAGAACAGTAGTAAACTGAGTTTTATGAGTTCTATCACAACCATATAAAACGCTTTACTGAAAAGACCACTGAGCTGGAAAAACTCAGGAAAAACTACCCTGAATTTCATGTGAACACTCATAAATCTGCCCCCCTTTTCTTTTTCTCCTAAAGCACATTTACCATAAAATTCATGTTCCACATCAGATTTCCTCTCTATTTCATAGCAAGTCTCAATATCTTACACAATTTAAAACATATAGACTTGAATCCTAAACTTTATTTCAGACGTATAGCATTACCATGCAGGCAATATGTTTGGGTTTCAAGCTCTGTATATATCTGCAATTTGCAATACCGTATTATTTATTACCCTTCTTAAAGGTAATGAGGAGTAAAATACAATGAACAAGAAAAGATATAAAGACAGTCATGATGTGATTGTAAGTAAAGGAAGCTTGAACATTTAAGTAACGCCGTTTGTCAGAGAATAATGACTCTCAATTTGTCAGAGAATAATGAACCTTCAAATACACCTAGAAAACAATGTCATTATATACATGGCAACATACCAGTGTTAGGTTCCAAATCTAATATCTGTATTTAACAGATGGACAGAATAAATCACTCATACCTGAGATAAGCCAAGATGTACAGATGCTGTTTCTGAGATGTACATTATTTTGCCATCAGATGCCACCACGAAAACAAAGCCATCTAAAGTCTGAAAGAAAAAGAAATATGTAGGTTAAAAACCAAGCACTCTGTTTAAACCATTTACAGTGAAAAATGTTTTTGAAGTCTTTTGGAAGGAGATTGCCATCCAACTTCAACAGCAGCAAATAGCAGCAAAATTTAAGGAACAGAAACCTTTATCTGATGCTGTTCCTACAAACGCTGTGACACATGCACACATTGTAAAACCCAATTCATTCACCCTACAGATGTTAGCTTTACTGCTTCACTTTATGTTAACATTCTCCTGTTGATTCTAGTTATTTTAGTACTTAGCACAAATCCTGAGCTATGTGGTACTTAGCGGAAAGTCTAGTACTACACAAGCCATTTTTTATGGTAGAATTGGCAGACACAGCTTACCACTATTTGCAATATTTAATGATACTGTGAGCAATGTTTTAAATTTCTTTGACTGTATTTTCAAAAATGTCTCTCTGAACAGACAGCTATCTGCTATGTAACTAGGTGAACTTAAAAAAAGAAAGTAAAATAAATCAACATTCAAAACTTTATCACACTTGAAGAGAGATACTTACGCTGATTAAGCTATATCCATATATTCTGTGAATCTGGACTCAAAATAGGTAACACACAACGCAGACTTGAGATCCAATCCTACTAATTCTTATTGATGGGATATTGACTGGAAAGTGATTATTACTTATGTGAGTAAAAACCGAAGTTTAATTTAGTCTTATATGATCCATACAAGAAAAATAATAGGATGCAAATAGTACAGGTTAAGCGAAACAGACCATGATTTGGACATACAAGCTATCAGTTTGGGGGTACCTTGATTTTTCAGTGCCTAATTTTAGGCATTTTTTTGAAGTATCTTACATCCTCAGTCAAAAAGTATCCATTACCACCAACCAGTGTAGGAAGCTCTGACTGACATACATATGAATATCACTGGAAAATTTATTTGGAAGAGAAAAATCATTTTTACAGTACACAAATAAAACAAATGCCTATTTTAATACATCTTTTAAGTTACTGAACCAGGAGAGAAGCAATAAAATCCTGTATGCTTCATGCTCTTACAGTGCTGCCCCAACAAGAAAGTATTCCAAATTATTCTCTGGCCTACTAACAATTGTACAGCATGTAATTGAAACCAGATTACTCCTTGCCTTTACTTTTTTCTTTTTTCCCTCTTTTTTTTTTTTTTGAACATAAATTAAAATTTGTAGAAGTATTATAATGGGAAATAAATTTTTGCACCCTTAGCCATAACTTTGCTTTTAAACAGTCACTTTGCAATTGTGCTATCCAGTGTCATAACTAAAACCATGTCAATGCTTCCATTACTGCATTATATGGTGCAGTAGGTCTCTAACTTGCCTATGCAGAAAAGCATATTGAAGCTGAAACTTTGCATGTAAGGTTTCATTCAAAAAACCTTTAAAAGAAGTTTATGGCAAATATGGGTTTATTAAAATATGAAGCATTCATAATTCAGAAATAACTGAACTGTAAAATGAGTATTACAGGTGATGAGCATATAATGTTACTGAAGTTCATTTAATGCCAGGCAAAATGTGAAATAGCTGACAGGGAGGACGAGCTAGTGTGACAACAGTTATGGTATAACTAGATTTGTATTTTCTAGGTATACTAGTGATTCTGAAATGTCTGGCAGGACACCATCCACTTAGAACAACATTTTCAAGGCTCTGAATACCTCCCCATGAGGTAACTTTGAACTTTATCGATTTCTATGGACTGCATGTGGTCAGTAACGCATGCTTCACATCACGTTGACGAAAGCGCAGGAGAAGGGGTGATATTTTGCAGGGCTTCGGTAACAACTAGTTTCAAATGCCGGAGGACCTCGAACAGCGAGGTCCCGGCTATTAGCCCACCCGGCCGCCTTTTCACCTCCGCCAGTGTTGGCGGCTTGCTCCAACTTGGAGAGGGGGGAACTGCCACAGAAACCGAACTGGGCTTGTGCTGAGGTTTGTATCCCCAGCAGAGTGAGCGGCTACAACAGCTCCAGCACTGTGACCAGGAATTAACCTCCCACAATAAAAAAGGCCGTTAAACGGTTACGGATTACTAGGTCTTTAAAATCGGGGGAGAAGGACCCTTACTGTATGAAGTTCACGTATAAAAAAAGTGGAGTTAAAAGTATTTTACCTTTTCTCCACGACTACCACTCCTAAACTCTCTTACGCGGAGTGGGGGTGAAAATTCAACGGGGGGTGGAGCGGGTGGGAATCTCGAAGGAATACCAGAGCAGTTCAGCGGGGATGCGAACAACGGTATGTTCAGGTGCTGACTCCCACGGGGAATCTCACCCCGGCGCTCGCCCCTCGCCTGGGAGCCCTGCCCTCTCTCACGGGCTTCACTCTCCCGAGCCACTGGAGGGAAAATACGATCCTGTTCCCGGGTGTCCAGCGGCCTTCCAGCATAAACCGCGCTCCCCGTTGCCACTGGTCGGCGGCTGCCGGTGGGACATCCCCAGCAGCTCGGAGGAGTCTGGCTATCGCTTTTGGGACACTTTCTGTGCACAGAGAATCGACCAGTGCCACGGTAAGCTGCAACCTCTACTACTATCAAAGGCGTAGGGGCGGGAGTGATATAACAACTGAAGTTGTTGGTGTCTTGTTTTATCTCCCCTCCAAGCCGGTGTGAGGCTCGGGAGTAAGAGGAAGGCTTCACTCAGCCTCCTGTCGTGGTGCTGAGGAGAGGAAGAAGAGGAGGGAGAGAAGAGGCAGGAGGCTGGTCGCATCAGAGCACCAGGTTTCCAACACGAGAGTATAAAGGGGTCCACTACCTGAAGCAAGTGGGATCCGAGCTCCATGGCCGCGTTATCCAAGGGCCCTATCCTGCTTGGCTGTCCCCAGGCGTCGCCCAGACCTGCAAGGGAACCAAGGAGCTGGTTAAAGCGGGAAGCGGTGCCCGGCCCCCTGCTTCTCCAGCGGGACACGAGCTGTCCGCACCTGCCCGCCCCCCTTGTCCTGCAGGGAGCGTGCCAGGCCGCGGCATAGGGCTCAGAAGGTGGAAAAGGCTGACTCCCTTCTACACACACGCGTGAGAAGGGACTTACTGTACTTCCGAGGGGCGACGGCTTCCCCACGGATGAACTTTCTCCTTCCCCGGAAAGCCGTCGCCTTCCAGCGCTCCCCGACCGCTTCCCCTCGTCCGCCATGCCGGTACCCTCCTGTCAGCAGCACCGTGCCTGTCCCCGCTTCCCCCGCGGCTAGGGTGAGTGAAGAGGAAGGCAGGCCACACACTGAGGACCTGAGGGACGAGCAGCGCTGAAGGCAGCCGCGAAGCATCCGGCTTGCCCGCAGCCTCCCCAGGCACAGATCAGAGAGGGGTTCCCACACGGAAGGCACAAGAAACTGAGAGACACTCTCCCTTCTTTAACTGCTGCCCCGGCCACGCGTGCTCCCCGTGAGAGGTGCAGAAGGACGGGCCCCGGTACCCGGCCCCACTACCTTCCACTCCTGCGGAAGTGCCGGTGCCGACGACTCCCATGCTGGTCAGGGCGGATCCCTGCTGGGGGGGGGGTGCGCTGAGATGGTTAAAGAGGGCCGGGGCTCAATTGGCGAGAAACTTCCCCCTACGACCTCTTCACCTGCGCCCTGACGGGACGGAGCGAATGCACAGCTTCGCCCCGACAGCCCTTGCCCGCGGAAAGCCCTGATCCCGCCGAGCTCCGGCCTCGATGACCCGACCGGCCCGACCCGGCTCCTCCGTAGCGTCCCCTCCGGCTGGGGACGACGAGCGCCCGTTACTGCCCTGGTGACAGCGAGAGGTTATTGACAGAGCTGTGCCAGGGAAGGGCTTGGGACGGGGAGACAGGTCTGGGAGTGTTTTGTTTTGCATTTCTTCCATGCAAAGGAGGCTTGCACCAGCTCCCCAATGGAGCTGAGCCCACTACTCGTGCCAGCCGAAGAGCTGGAGACTTCTGCCGGCACCTGAGGGCAGGCCCTGCAGCGTGCCGTTGCCCGCAACAGCGCACAGATGGGGGGAGAGGGGAGGAGAAAGGGAGGGATGGGACCGCATCTGTTTAATGCCTCATTTTCGCAGAGAAAGGACAGCCCTCGGGGCCACAGCAGCGCTTCTGAGAGGCCACGGGGCCCGAAGGGTGCTCTTGCCCGTGCTTCCCTGCAGCCGAGAGGCGCTGAGAGGGGCCGATGTCAGGTGGGAGGCGGGAATGCTCGGTGCTGCCAGGCTGTCGGTGCTGGCTGCCAGAGACCACGGGAGTCCCGTCTATAGCATGCGATGGGTGCGCAACCCTGGGCCCTTTAGCCCGGGCAGCCCTCAGCGTCTCTGCAAACTGCTGTGTCGCCATGAAGCTGAGAGCCAGCTTTTCCTCCTGTCTTCTCTCACCGATCAGGTGCCTCCAAATGAACCTCCCACTGCAAACTTTCAAGGAAATAGGCGCTGCAGCGGGAGCCACTCTCGGCTCCGTTTCGGCAGGCAGAAGTTGGCACCCAGGTGGGAAGCCCTGTCCTAAGCTCCAGCTGTGGAGCGTGTTTTGTAACACCCTACCTGAATCCCACCCGGATCCGGGGATCATTTGACAGGGTGTTCCCATGTAGCCCTGGTTTAGAAACGACGGGAGCCTTTCATCCCGCTTTCGGGGCGTCCCTTGGATACCCAGCGTGTCTCCTCCCCAAACCGCGACGCGGAAATGCTCAGTGTGCGGCTTCGCTTCCCTGTGGGTCGGGGAATTACCCCTTCCCTTCACCCGGAGAAGTGCTTGGCCACGCACTGAGAAAAAAGCTTTGAAGAGCCAAACGAAAAGTAGCACTTTTCTAGCGCCGTTGCCCAATTCACAGTTTGGAGAAGGCTCCTAACTTCCAAGGACCCCTCAAAATGTTATTTCAGCTGAAACACTGCTTGTCACGGGTCGGCAAGCTTGAGGATAGCAGGCACATCTTGCAGCCTCTGTCCCGAGACGGTAATAAACGCAAACAAGAGTGTCTGTCCTAGTGCTGAGTGGCTTGCCCTTCTTTCGATTTACTAATTGCAAATCCCGAAACACGGGACTGTAACCCTACAAAGGAGCTTATACATAGCTGTATAAAAACTGTCCTGAAATGAGCCCTAACTTTCCGAAAGACGAAGCAGATTTACTCTTTGAGGCACTCACGACGAAGCTTTTCACTACGGAACCGTGTTTCTGCTTGGCAACCTGCTCCGTCCAGGTACGATTTCACAGTATCCCCCAACTCTACACTACTTTTGAGATTCTTTCCTAACCCGGACCCCCAAAAAATACCAAACCAACAACCCAACCAAAAGTCACTTCATCAGATTTGTTCCCTTTGAATATTTAAATTGGAGTTGCAATTGCGAGCTCCCATCGAACGTAAACGTGTTTGTTGGATCAGCTTGGCATTCGTCGAAGCTTATTTTAAAGCCGACGATTTTATCGTTTAATCCACCAGCAGATCGCTTTAAAGGTGGAAACGAAACGAATAAAGCCTTCCGTTTAGATAAAGGGCCGACGTTCATTAACTTGTCTTCCGAGAGATTTGCAAACGTCCTGCAAACATGCGGATGCAACAGGCTTCGCCGAGCCGCTCCTGCCCAGCCCGGGGATAAGGCACATTTTCACTCACTGGCCTGGAGCGAAGCCAAAAGAGCTCCCGAGTCAAACCGAGCGCTTCCTACATCGTTCAAACGAGCAGGGATTTGTTGGGGCAGCCCTCGCCAGGAAGGGCTCTTCGGTGGGGCGGAATACCTGTATCAAACACAACTGTGAGCCCGTGCCGAACAGGTCATTTCGAAGGAAACGTTTAAAAGCACACCGTCGTAGTACGAATTACCTGCGACGCTGGCCCAGGAAGCCACTTCCCTGCGGGCGAGCATCTTTCCCGCAAGTGCTAAGACACTAGTGGAATGGGCTGGTTCCCGATCACAGCCACTTTGCCGTGCCTGGGGGTATTGGATCGCCTACGGTCAGCGGCTCGGACCGACTTCAGGAGCTGCCGGTAGCGTGAAGCCCCGGGAGCCAGTGTCGGGCGCAGCGGGAAGGGGCTGGCACGGCGAAGCGCTGCCTGCCATGAGGGTGACTCGTGGGTTCCAGACACAACCTCCTCTTTTCTGACATCCCACCGCCGGCAAACACAGATAAGAAGAGACTCTTCCCTAGTTTCCCTCCATTTACTGAGGTCTGTAACGGCCGCGGATTCCATCCCCACCGGGGAGGACAAGGACGGGCACTGCGCGGTGCCTGACGTGCACCGCCAAGGGGGAAATAACCGGCCTTAATCGCAACTGCGCCCGCCAGCCCCCCCTCCCGCTGGGCACCGGGCGGCTGATTTGGCTCTGGCAGCGGCTTCCCAGGGACAGAGAGGGGACTTTGCAGAGGCCCCCAGAGTTCGAGCTGCTTCTGCCTTTGGAAGACGTGGTGGTTCTCATACAAACGTGTCCCCCTCCCTTCGTCAAATCCGGGCACAGATTTCCCCCCACCCCCAGCCTTTTGACATCTCTGGCTGTTTTTCAAGGTATCTCAACATTCAGTTCGTACCGTTTCCCAGTTTCCAGGGCGGAGGTGAGTTAAACTGTAATAAGATCTAGAAATACTTGGGAGCAACTCCCACCTTTGCTCTCCAAATACATAAATTCGTAGACACACACGTTTGAAAGCCCGGTAGCTTTTCTGCTCGGGATTCTGCTAAAAGAATTACTTAGCGATGTATTATGTTAAGTATCGGGTTGCCCTGTAACTTGGAGTATTTCCTCTGTGTCTGCTGTACTCCCCCGAAGCGCGCGGTTCCCCAGCGCTGTTCAATCCCCATCCTTCGCATGGAACCTTGGGTTAGCTACAGGCGCAGGGAATTTCAGGGCGGCATCTCCTGGGTGGATTTCTCCCCGGCGAGGTTGTGCCTTCCTCGGCAGGGAGAGCAACAGGGAAATTACCGGTGGGGGTGGCGAGCTACCAGTCCCAGCGTTTGCCGGGGACTGGAAGGTGGCGGCCCCTGCCCTCGATCTGGCTTTATCTCCGTCGTTTAGGCGAGGCACTGGGTTGGATGAGGAGAAGGATGGTGTATGGCAGCTCATGGCGTGGGCAGCCAGTAGAGCTGACACCTTGCCCTAAGTCCCCACTGCAGCAGGGGGCGAGGGATCTCATCCTCGATGGCGCAGGGGGTCGCACCGCTTGATAAGCGGGGCAGAGAGGCCGGGCCGGGTCAGGAGCCGACGGGGAGCGCCCGGCCGCGGCGGGGATAACCTCTGCTAGGCAGGGGAGGCTCCTCTGCCAGGATCGCTTAGGGAAGGTGAAGGGCTGCGGTAGCTTAACTTCGGCAGGGATGTGCCAGGCCGCCCGCCTTCTCTCTGCGAACTTTAGAGTCATCGGCTGGAAAGGAGGCCGAGGGCTGGGCGAGGGGAGCGGTGGGTGTAAAGAGCAAGAATTTAATTTAAAGGAAAAAAAAGTTCTAAAGGAAAGAAAGAAAA
>JANHGB010004104.1:4973-31577 GCA_026283785.1 Coracopsis vasa | reverse complement strand
GGGTTGGAAAGGACCTTAAGATCATCCAGTTCCAACCCCCTGCCATGGGTAGGGACACCTCACACTAAACCATGTCACCCAAGGCTCTGTCCAACCTCGCCTTGAACACTGCTAGGGATGGAGCATTCATCACTTCCTTGATCAGCCTGTATTTCCTTGGCTCCTACATAGTCATGGAAAGGGGCACATTAAAAGAAACAGGACGATTGGCTCTACCAAAACAAAGTGCCTCACCACCCTCACAGTAAAGAACTTCTTACGAAGCTCATGGGAAAAAGAGGGCCTTTTGATTCTCTGACCAAAAGCAAAGAAAAGGTGAGAAATGGAAAGGAGAGAGAAGCCTTTATTAAATTAGAGAAGCCTGAAGCCTTATTTCTTTTCCCTCTCCTCTGGTGTCTCCATTTTGCAGTGCACCGATACTCTCTTGCTCAGACACCTCTTACTCCGTTGCCCACAAAACAGCTATGAACAGGCAGTAGTAGCAAGGCTACAGGAAAGCTTTTGCTTCCTTATACAACTCCTAAGAATAAAGTTGTGTTTGAGTCTTGAGTCCTTGTTTTCTGTTAGAAATGCACAATCTCATGCCAGTGTTTAAAATAGCTGATGGTCCGGAAGTACAGAATTCAGGTTCCAGTTGCAGGTCCGACTCACAGTCCCATTGCACACTGCAGCACACTGTTTCAGTGTATAAATGGGTGGTACAGCATAGGCCTATTTTGGGATTTCTTCTTCCAGTTCCCAGCAGATGCCAGAAGTGGAATAGAAGTTAGAAATAATTAAAATTAGAATTAATAGAAACAACAACACTGACTATGTCTAAACTTTGGCATGTTTAAGTCCAAATCTGGAGCTGAGTTTGACTGTGACCCAACATGAATGAATAGTCTATGAACATCTTTTATATTACATTGTTCTATCAGTTCCTCCATATCATTAAAAAGCACTTAAATAAAACCAGAGTTTAAGTTGCTCGTTGGACCCATTGCTGGTAAGCTCTAAAGAAAAAAGAAAATTACTACCTTGCTCCAGTGGAAACATTTGATTTAGTTTGTTCTGGTTTGTACATGACCTTTTTATCCCCATACATATTGGCTCATTACATATCCATGGCAAGAGGCACATTAAAAGAAACAGGACCATTGGCTCTACCAAAACAAAGCTGCCTCCTGTATCGTGGTTCTTTCTGGACCTGGAGGGAAGGACAAACCATGGGAGGCTAAATTTGGCACTAGTGAGGAAGGGCATAGATGCTATAGCAATGACAGTTGAGCAATGGCACTTCTATGCTCTTGTTATTCTGTACTCGAATTCTACTGTGGACTGTGCTGGTGTAGTTACACCAGTGTAAAGGCTGTTGTGGAGCAAGCTGAGGACCAGAGGCCTCTGAGCTCCTGAGAAGACTACCTGAGCAACTTGGGAAGCCTTAGGCCAGTCCATTGGTGCTCTGGGAAGAACTCAAGAGAGTGGAGCTGGTGCTGAGAGCAGCTTTTCCTTACGTGAAGCTTCAGCATGGAGCTGTGAGAGGAAGGTGTTTGAGAGGTGCTCACTGACTCTGTCCATCTGTCTGATATCTAGGGTTTTTTCTGGGGCGTAGACCATACTCTCATTACAGAGTTCTCAGCAGAATAATGCACACTGTCTGGGGACCCTTTCTACCTTTTCTTACAAAGTGTTCTCCACCCTTGTTCCACCCAGCTGGATTTGGAGATCACACCATTGGTAATAGCAATGAAAGATTAAAAATGACCGAAGTACAACAGTGAGAAAGAGCCATGTGATTTGTTAGAAATGTAAATGTGATGTTTAGAAGGCATAAAAGGGGAATTAACAACTCCTCACAGAAGGAGAAGACATTCTGAGAGTGCTTTTAGGAGTAAGGGAATGAGACGGAAGGCTTCAGCTGAGGAAGTAGGAATTTAGCATAGCTGTGGGATTCATTAGACCAACAGATACTTTCCCAGGAAGAATCCATCACTTGAGTAATTGGCAACTGATGGGTGGATAAGCCCAGAGGAATTATCCTTCTTGTTAGAGTGGGAGATGGACTTGGACTTTCCCATCTCTTGTTTCAAGGACTCTGTGGTTGAGTGAAGAGAGTAACAGGACTCTTTCTCTGTGCCAGAAGGTCTTGGCTGTGTTCTGAGGTTCTCACACCCACAGAATACCAGGCTCTGGTGTGTGAAGGTACCTTGGCGGCTGCTTTTAACTGTTTTCTAAGTATTTTAAGAACTTTTAGGACACTCATAAATCGCCTGAGTGTGGGCTGACTACATGGAATATTTCAGGCAGGGTCAGAAGTTGTTCTGGGCACCCCACATACTAAAGATTTTCAGCACACTGAGAAGTCTTCCCTCACATGGCTGTTTGAAGGGGGTGATTGAGCATTTTGAGCAGCTTTTCTTGCCTGACCTGTCATGTATTGTACAGGGGAGAGAGGTGGGACTTAATAGTTGCAGATTTGTTGAATCTGGAATGAGTAACAAGGACCTTGGTCTCAGTTACTGTCTCAGATGGTGCCTTATGGTTGTAATCAGGCAGAACATGATGATTTGGGGGAAGAGGAAGAAGGTTTTAGTATCAGTCTGTGACTGGTGATTTCAGATCAGGATAGACATTTTGAGCTGTCCCAAGCAACAGAGTGTCTTTAGTGTAGGTGTTCAGGAAGCATAGAAGAAACCACCCACTCAAGTTTAGAGCAATAATGAAATAGATGAGGGGAGATGGTGAGAAGACCAAAATACCTATGAATGTGAAGTTGTCTCTGCGGAAATTCCCCTATATGTTCATTATTTATCAATTCTCCTTTTTCAGACTGAAGGCTACAATTGCAAATTTGAGGACTAGAGTGAATCCTGTGTTTCCTAGGATTTCTGATCCAGGATAGCAACTCAAACAATTTCAGAGGCAAGAAAGAACAGAGGGATTGCCAGTGAGCAAACCTTTTATACTTAGCACCTAACCAGAAAATTAGCAGTCCCTTTGAAAGTGATAACTTCTGAGCTTTGCTTTCCCCACACTACTGTGGAAGGGGTACAGGGGACATGGCCTGGGGTGCAGGAATGAAGGGGTATTCCAGTCCATGGCTGCTGTTTGCCATTCCTACATGGTGGGTATGAATGATGCTGAAGACATCTATTGGCAAACACAAATGTGACATGTTCATGTTTGGTTTTTGAAACAAGGTGTTCGTGTCTGCACTTTGATGCATTTCTTCTGCAGTTTTACCTACCTAAATTTATCGTGCATGTCACTAACTTCTCCTGACCAGAGGCAGTATTTCATATTTCCATTTAGGTACCATTACCCTGAGCTGTCTACATCTGGGCAGCTGAGTGCAAGTGGAGTCATTTCAATAGCTGCAGAATGGGGAGAGCTGCTATAAACCTCAGCCATGTCTGGCTTTTGCTGCAGCCCGAGCCTGGAGCCGGAACTGCTCAGACATGGCAGTTATATTTCAGTGGAGATAGATTATTTATGGATTCCTGGTTGTCCCCATATTTAAAAACATGTGAAATCTGTTGGTGTGCAGAAAATAAGTCTGGGAGAGGTCAGCCAAGATAGCAAAGTGTGCAAAAACCATGGCAGACATCCACTTAGTGCTGTAAATCAAGCACTTTCCCTGCTTTTCAGGCAGATACTTGATTCTGCTGGATTTGTCATATGATGGTCTCTTAATCAAATAGGAATTTGAAGCCATCGTATATAGCTCATTCTTATCAGAACCACATGTGCTGGTTTATTATTATTGTTACTTATTATTAGGGGAAACAAATCTTTCTTATGAGGGTGGTGAGACGCTGGCACAGGTTACTCAGAGAAGCTGTGGCTGCCCCATCCCTGGCAGTGTTCAAGGCCAGGATAGGTGAGGCTTAGAGCAACCTGGTCTAATGAAAGGTGTCCCTGCCCATGGCAGGGAGTTGGAACTGGATGAGCTTTAAGGTCCCTTCCAAACCAAACCAGTCTGTGATACTATAACGAAAGCAAAAGCATGCCTTGAAAGAAGTGAATTTCTTCATCAGGAATGAAACCCAGCATCCACGGGGTGTCTGTAGTGGATTTCTGATGATTCTGTGAATTACTGAGGAAATTTGGGTTGGAGGAATCTTGGAGATTCTCTAAATGAGCCAAGGTTGAGAGTTCACTCTGTTGAACAAACAGGCAAATGTGTCTGAGACTCTTCAATTTAAATTTCAGTTTATTACATTTCTTCCTGTAACAAACTTATCATGCCGCGAACTCTTTGTATGTGGTCATGTACTCACTGGAGGGTAACAATCATTTGGCCAAATACAGTTTCAGATAAAACCAGTCCCAGAGTTCAGAGGTGTTCAGATGAAGTGGATTGATTTGGCTCATCACATTATATAGCTGTATAGTTGTCTGTAGCTGTGGTGAAGGAATCTGGCTCCCAGCTAAATGTAATATTTTGCATGTGCTTATTTTTAACACACTCTGAGGAGCTCTGATGCAACTTTGAAAGTATTTCAGTAAATATTAGTTTTTAATATGGAACATCTGTACCCGATTACAAGAAGGAATGTCACAGACTTTATCTCGCTCAGTTCTCTTTCACCCCATGTAAAAATGTTGTCCAGGCTGAACAGCACAGTTCCCTTTCAGACTGTAAAAGAGAGGAAAACTGAGGGAGATCTGGATTCACCCTGCCTGATTTTAGGCATTAAATGGACATTAGGATTTCATGGGTACTTCAACCAGGGATGAAGCCAGCACGACTACTGATAGAAGCAGCTGGACCCCTCTGCATCATTCCTACCCATCCAGCCCGCTGCCTTGTGGCAGTGCAGTCGTAATGAACAGGGTTGTTTTAACCCCGCTCTCCCCTCTGATTCCCCAGGTGTGAGCAAAGCCTGTACTATCAGCATGGGAATGAGATGAGTAGCTGGGGCAGGGGGCACAGAGCTGGAAATGCTGCCAGCCTGAAGCTCCAAGATTTCTTTTGAGCTTTCTCTGTAGTCAGTACACTATCTCATGCCTGGTATCTTCCACATTACTTTTTACTTAGGATTGGTCCTCACAAGTTGAGCAACCAGCAAGTGCTAACCAACTACCAGCTAAGCTGAATCCTGTTTCCCATCTGAGAGCCATTAAGACCATGGGGGAAAGTTTAAGATAAATGTGCTCAAAACTAGCACTATTGATCCAGCACCTTTCAACAGTGCTGAACTTCACTGGAAATCCAATGGAAACACAAACCAAACTTAAACCATTAATGCACTTAGCTAGTATATTATCCTCCAAAGGGTTAGCATCCTGAACTAAAACTGCCAAGAAGTTTAAAGTATGCCTGTGTCTCAATGTGAAGGCCATATATTACTTTACCAGCTCAGGCCTTTATTTATGCTGCTTTTTGTTACATTAGGGTTTGTGGGATGGAATTGCTTAATAAACTGTCACATTAATGTTTCCACTTAGGCTATTGCTGGCAATACTTGCCTTTCAACAGCAATGTTAATGTTAGAATGACATTGAACAGGCAGACAAAAATCCTGGGTGTAAATTAGGCTTTTTAGAGCTCACTGCTTATGTAGGATGAACTGGAGGTGAGTGTGTTTTACCAAGGCACAACTTCTAAACCTTTGCCTTTCTCTGAACCAAGTCACATAAAATGAAAACTCTTTAGAAGATGGATTTTTGAAGATCCCAAGGGAAAATTTCTGTCAGTATGACACATGCTGGGAATAATGCCTAGAATAAATGGTCTCTTAGATGAAGACAATACTGAAGCAAGGGAATAAATAAAAGGAACTGGAAGTAGTGATATGTGCTAAACAGTATGATTTACCTTCCGGTCTGAGACCTCCTGGGAGAACTGTATGTGAATTGGGATAAAAAGGAACATCGCTTGCTTAGAAAAGTGAGATGTGACAAAAGAGGAGGCTTTTCCTTTTTATCAACAGTATGTATACTTACTTTGAAATCCAAAATATGAAAAGAGTTAGTCTCATGGGTATGGAAAGAGGGAAGAGCAGGGGCACTTTGAGATGAGGACCTACTCCAGTTTACCACAACAGGAAGATCAGGTAGAGGGAGATCTGTGGGTTTTTTTCAACAATGAGGAGAATGCTCTGAAACACAGGGTTGGTGGAAAGGGAATTTGAGGGAATCAGAGCCATTCAGGTGTCTGTTGAGAAAGGGATGAAGTGAGAGCAGAAGCCATCCATGTACTGGGGAAATAATGACACTCCTAAGGGAATAATATCTTCTCTACCTCATTTGGCTTATCCTGCAGTAAGAAAGATGTAGGACAGCTACTAGATAACCTGGAAAATGGGTCAAACTGCATGAAGAGGCAGTGAAGGCCAGTGGAAGACAAATGCATTAGGCAAACATTTGTTGAAAAGGACAAAGGTACAGCTGATTCTTCCTTGGGGCAGAATGTGGATTAGATGGTCTCTTCAGGTTGTTCCCAGATGCATTTTATTGTGACTGTTACTTGTGCAGGAACTTGGTATAAAATAAGTGCATATTAGACAGCATCAGCTAATTTGAGAGCAGTACTGGCTTCTTCCGCCACTTTCAAGATTGCTCTCCTGAGCAGTGCACTCTGATCTGTGTGCTACTTTCCCCTAGGAAGTGAAGGAGGGGAAAAAAGCAAGTGATAGTAAGAATTGTGAATGCACTACTCTATGGTACTTGGACCTTAGATGTGTGAGTACAATGTGAAAACTCAAAAATGACAGAATTACGTACTGTTATCACCAAAAATAGTCAAGACATCCTTCTACAATAGCTACTTCTTTGGAACAGTAAAAGAAACCAAATATGAAAACTAAATTCAAGCAGTGAATCCATATCTGAACCTGCATCTACCATGGAGAAAAAAAGTCTTGACATTTACTGAAATACAATGTTGAGGCATAAATGGTCCTCTCTGAGATAATGAGATGCAGCTTGAAATCTCTTCACTATGGCCATACCCTGAAGGAAATAAAAAGCTCATTTCCTCTGCAAGATATTAGATAAGAAGATAAAAATGCATCTGTAGAAAACCTACTCTTCACTGCTTGAATATTGGGTAGGGTTAGCTGAGAAAATGACTGTGAGTAACATATGGTTTGTCCACTTTGAGCTGGGTGTTGTGTATGACCCCGAGAGCAGTCAGTCTCCCCATTTAGAAGAGATTTATTTTCATAAGCAGTTTGCCTGGGCAATGTAGGTTTTTTCCTTGGTATTGTTAGACAAGCAGTTATTTTCTCTTGAGCACAAGGTTGTTTTCTGGTGTGTTTTATAATGTATATCTATGGAAAATGTATGTAATGTATATGTGGAAAAAGATCTTACATGTTTATTCTTTGAAATGAGTGGAAGCATTCAGTGATTCATGAGTCCAAATTCAGTAAGAAATTCCAAAATCAGAAATCCTCAGTAAGACACTAAATAGTTAATTCTTACTGAGTTTGAATTAGTGAAGATATTTAATTACATCTGAGCATTAAAAATACTATGAGTGTCTATGGCTAAGGGCCATGTCTGAGTGAAAGGCTAGAGCTGAAACTCCAGTTGAAGCTGAGGAATCACACAGACTTGAAGGAGCAGCTTTCTAGGTATTTGGTGGTGTAATGTGCTGCAAATATGTGTGTGACAAAGCTCTTTGGTTATTCTAGCAAGTTGTTAGCAAAGACGAACCCATAACCCCCTCTAATAGCATTCACATTGCTTATAGGATTGAGTCAAACTTTAGTTTTCGTTGCTGCTTTTCATTTAGTTCTTCTCACTTTCTCTACCCATGTGCTTTTGTCTGGGTTTGGATGCCTGGGGGCTTTGGAGGTGTTGAGAATGAGAGGCGAGTTGGGATTGTCAGGATGCTGGTGATGGTGTTCCAGGCCACGTTGGACGGGGTTGGAAGCAACCTGGTCTAGTGGAAGATGTCCCTGCCCATGGCGGGGGGTTGGAACTGGATGAGCTTTAAGGTCCCTTCCAACCCAAACCATTCTGTGATTCTGTGATGCAGGGCAGGCAAAGCATCTTCTTGCTGAGGGATTTCCTGCTAGACGGAGTTGCACTCTGCAGGTTGAGCATCTTAGAAGATTCTTTTCCACCCTTCCAACCTGACCTCACAATCATTCAGGAGCAAAAATGGCACTAAAATAAAATAGCAAATTTAAAGTCTTTGTATTATAATAGGATAACATATAGTACTGTTTATTTTAGCAAGGCTAAGCATCTATGAGTTCTTACTATAATTATGTCATTTCTCCTGTTACATATTCAGAGTGCTGAAGTGCTGTGTTAGTGCTGGGCACCGATGATAACTCTGTGCTCTTGTTCCTTGGGACTTGGGCAATGATAGATAAGTGGATAGAGTGATGCTACAGTCTGCTGATCCGAGCAGTTGCTGCCAGGCTCTGCATTTGCATATGTAGGATGAGAATATAGATCTGCCCTTTTTTCCAGAGAGAGGATGACTAGAAATGCAGTTTTTACTTCCATCACTAATCCACAGTAATTGTCCCTTAGAAGGGGGGTTTCTTTCCACTTCCCCTGCTGCTCTTTCCTTCTTTTTCACCAACAAGAGCAAATGTTTGTCCTCCAACAACTTTACTACATGGACCCTTTAGATTAAGTGATGCCCAAGCGCCTCCTTAGGAGCAAAATGTTGGATGGCAACAGCAAAATGAGCATGATGTTCAATGGCAAGTACATATTTTGAGGAAAGGGGTTTCTACACTCTGTGTCTCCTCAGTCTGATGTAAAGCCTATTTACTATGGCTTCCTGTCTTGGATAATCATTCCAGTGTGGCACTCTACATTGTGCTACCTGCAAGTTGTGTTCCCCTTTTCAGTTCTCTTTTCCTGACTGCTCCCAGATGACTGAAGTTTGCGGAGATGTCCACCACCTTGCAGCCTAGGGCTCCTCATGAACAGCTTCTTATTGGTGGGAAATCTACACTCTACGGTTTGAATCCATGAAGTCAACAGTGAATGCAACTTTTAGAACCAATGCAGTTAAACTGTGACATCTGTTACACATTTGTATGGTTGTCTTGTGGAAGTCTGGGTCTTTGGATAGACATAGAAACTCTGTAAAACACTGGTGAATTTGAGCTTTGACAGCTAATACAACTTCATTCTTCCAGCACCTCCATGCTAAACATCAATGCTGGGTTACAGCAGGAAACCCAAAGCTTGTCTGTATCTTTCCAGTGTTCAGATCCATCTGGTCAGAGCTGAAGAAAAATTGTATGGCATCCTAAAAGTAAAGGAAAAGGCTTGTGTGCTTACTGCCATTTCTGTTTTAGTTCATCAGCAAGCAGATTATGAAAGCCTCATATTTATCGAATTGAGGGTTGTTTCTATGGATAAGAGAGAGGCTGTAGAAGGGGAAGGCAGGATAGAAGCTGTGGCAGGAGCAGACACAGACTTGAGAGATGAAGCATTATAAGATCAATTCTGTGTTTCTGAAACTGTTCCTACTTAGTGCTGGAGAGGCTGTCAAGAGGTACCAGAGTGTTGTGGCACAGGGGTTTTGGGGGATCTTTTTCTAGGAGATGTGAAACTGGAGATGCTTTCACAGCAGACACCAGTGGGTGTGTTGTGTCACATCAGCTCTGGAAGTAAAGACTGATCAAGTGCCTGTAGGAGCTAGAAATGGACATGACAGCAGGAACTGCTGGGAGCTTGGGATTGATTATGAAAGAAATTGAATTCATCATTGCAAATCTGTGTGGGTTTTGTTTCTTCCTTACAGAGGCAATTACAGAGCCAGGCTTCATAACTGAGATGTCTTTAAGCAGTGCATAAATCCATAGTATTTATCTGTATCCTAAGTCCTGTTCTCTTTTTCATCATTTCAGTAACTTCAACCTGTGATTCATCTCATGCAGGAATTCGTCACCTACTGATGTCGGGTATTTTGTCCCAACCCCAGACAAGATGTCAGTGAACGCTGACATTTTTGTCTTCAACCCAAACTGATGATGAAACTGAGAAGAGGGCTGTTAGCTGAGGACATTCATATCTCCAGCAGCTGGTCAATAAGCCAGACTGCAAACCCAGTGGTTCATCAGCTGGGGGGAATCTACACATCTTGTTTGCCTGAATCAGCTACCTAAAGGAGTTGCTAATGGCTAAAAGTTTGCCTGAATCATTGGGCTGCTGGGTGCAGTAAGCATCTGTTCACAACCTGCCTGCTGTAATTAAAGAGACAGGGATGTGCTATTTAAAAAGCAGAGGCAGCAGTGCATTGCTGGACTGAGGATAATTTTGTTTCAGTGTTGTTAATGTTGCCTCTTGTTTATCCTAGGGTCAAGGCCATTAGTTGTGACTGTCCATGATGTATATAGCTATGTTTGGGGGATTTCTAGCTCTCAAATCTGCTTCTTCAGGTTTTAGTGGACAGAAGACTAATGATGTGATGGATTATAGTTGTCATCAATGTGAGAACAGGGCCTGTTGAAGTGAACCACGGAGGGGGACTGTTCAGTACTGAGGATCATCAGCTTGGGGTGCAGGTGAATGAAGTTCAAATTGCAGCAGTTCTGTAGACCTCAGGTGTCTTTAGGTTGATCAGTCATCTCTACCTCAATGCCATATACCTGCAAAGTGGGAATGATGGTATATCCCCAGTCTCACAGAGATAATTTATATTCAGACAGATTTCTGAGCTGCTTGCGCATTCGGTACTGGGGCTGTAGCTTGACAGATGGAAGCTGCAGGGTAAAGTGGCCTCTTCTCTCAGTGTATGTATAATATGCAGTTATTTGTATGTTAATGGAAGTATCTGCCATTAATAACAGATTGGCTCTCTTAATCTATTCTGGAAAAAGCAGTTAAACCGGCTGTGTTAGCTGTTGTCATATTTGGAAACTTTAAAAGTACACTTCACTCATAAACCTGATATTGTTGGGCAGTTCTGAGTTCTGTGGAATGTGAATTCCTTTGCTGAAGTGCAAATGGCACGTTAAGGCTTCCAGAGCATGGTTCCATTTATTTCTCTTTTTTAAAAGGAAACAAGTCCATGAAGTCAGATTTTCAGTGTTGGTAAGATGCTAAGTTATTTGGAAGATAGTGTTCTTGTAGCTTGGATAGCCTAAGGGTATGAGACAGATAAAGCTTTATTAGGTCCACTGATCTAGCTAGAACAAAATAGATCCTGTAGAAGGCCTAAAGCTTTTCTGTTCTTTCTGACTATCATTTGGTCTTACATAAGCCATTAAATCTTCCTACCCTGAGCTATTACGAATCACCATTGTCAGCTTTGGGAAAAAAAAAACCCAAAACATTTAACCAGCCTCAAAAAGTTTAAAAATCCACTCAGAAATATTCTGGTGCTATTTTTAATTGCTTCTTTCCTACTGAGAGATGAAAAACCCTAATGAATTTGGGCTCCTGGTACTGTGCTGCTTTGCCAATGCTTTGCTGGGGCTGCGTTTCAAGCAGGCTAGACAAAAGCACAAGCAGCGTGACAGCCCCAGACGGTCCAGTTGTTCTTAATAGAGCCTGATGCAGTTGTTCTCAATAGAGAAATCCATCCCCAGACTGCAGTGTGTTTGGGATGAAGGCAGTTTGCTTTCATTTGAACTGATTCCAGAGCACGTGTGAGGAGTTAACTGAGACTGGAGGATGACACATTACCTAATCCGGTTACCATGTTGGTCTCTGGGGAGAGATGGCTCTTATGTGGAAATGATCTGCAGATTTGAGTTTGTCTCAATGTGGGTAACATATCTGTCTGTGTCTGAGGTGAAAAAGCAGCTTGAGCTGGGAGTGCACACAGCTGGCAGATAACTGGGCCTCTGTGTTTCAGTGTCTGAAACTGAACTTTCGAACTCTCAAGCAGAAGCCTGCTACTTGCTAGCTGTGATTGAGATGGGCTGGCTGTCAGTGTTGGTAACGTGTGGACTAAAAGGTAGCGATGCATCCCAAATCCTCCCATTAATGTCCCAAACCCTCTGGTTAATAATCAGGCTTAAGAAAGAGCCAACAGTGTGGTGCATATGCATTAGGCTGTTTAGATCGGGAAAGTCAGGGGCTTGGGATGCTGGAAAGATAAGGAAGTCAAAAAGGTGGCTTCCCAAAAAGAAGTGGTCTTGAAAAGAAGAGAACCTGGAAAGAAGGTGGTGAAGATCCTGGCTGGAGAGAGCTGCCTCAGAGAGCTGCATGGACACACATGCCTGGGGGTGTGCAGGGACCTTGGCCAATTGTGAGTGAGGCTGGTGACTGCAAACAGCTGCACAGCAAGAGCTAGAAGAACTTTCTGACTTACCTTCTCAGGGTAGCAGTGATCTTCCTCTGGGGAGGGGCAGGCAGGACTTAGTGAATGTGTAAAGCTTGGAGGAGGGAAAATGAATGCACGTGAGAGAACCAGGCAGGGTAAACGCTCTCTCTCTTTGGTTCTTGCATACATTTCAGTACTCAGTTCTACTGCTTGTTTTAGGATCTTTTACTTTGTTTTGCCTGCGACCGTCTGCTGCACTGTATCCATATAGGAAAGAAGTGGTCCTGTCTCATGGAATGAGAAGGAAGGACAGGCACCGTTCAGGCTTGGCATTATGAAGTTCTGAAGAAACCCATGAATGCAGTTTATTTTAATGTCTGGGCAACGTGATTGACAGTAGGACGGGGAACAGCTTCTGTTTGTCAGTTACCCTACTGTAGCTATGTCTTGGTGAGAGGCACACTAATTTGATGGAGTTTACTTGCTGTAAGAACTGTTAATAGATGTTAATTGACACAGCATGCCTTGTAATGTAGAGCTTTCTTCTCAGGATGAGACAAGACACAAGCCCATCAGAGTTTTGGAGAGCCGTTCAGTATTGCTCATCTGTGAGGAATTTAAAGTGGGAAGCTGGAGGAAAGGAAAAGTAAGGAGATGTATTGAGGTAGCTTCTTAAGACTTTCAGTTCTTAGGGTAGGACTCCAATTTGCAAAATGTTGAGGATCTTTGGAAATGGTAGGTTGTATGGGGGGGAAAAAAGCCCAACTCTTCCTGTCATATGCAGCTTTCACAGTAACCAGGAATTCTTTTAAATCAATCCCTGGCAAGTGCAAAACACAGCCCACTTTGCTGAGTGAAAATACACTTGTGTACTATTTGTACTATCTGTATCTAAGCGTGCCAGCAAGGCTGAAGCCAGAGCCCAGCTTAGCTGTATTGGAACTGATCACAAGATCCTTAAGTTACTGTACACAAGATCAGTGGGACCACTGTGAAGCAGGGAATAACGTTGGCACTTCACTGCTCCCTTCATCCAGGTTTGACCTCATGCTGCCTGTGTGTTACAATGAGGTGTTTCTCACAGGTGGCAGGTTTTGCTGGAATCCCCTTTTCTGAGCAATTCCTCGTCCATAGCTGTGTATTTTGGACAGTAGCACACAGGAGGAAGTATTAAGGGCTGATATTTAATGTTGGAATAAAGTTATCAAGAGAGCTGCTAATTAGAGTTTAGATGCAGATGAAAACCCCTCATGGATCCTTTGCACGGTTGAATACCGAAGCGTAACTTACTGCTGGCAGCCGTCCCTCAGAGGTTTTGGCCTTTGTTGAAGGTTTCAGTGAAATAGGTTGTTGTTGCAGAAGATTAATATTGCTTAAAAATGACTTGCAGCACATTCATCTGCAGATTTCAAAATCTTTATAGAAGTGGATCCACCACATGTTTTCCCCCATTCCCTCCCTGCTAAAAATGGAAGTGGAGAGATGGAAAAGTTCACTGGATTGCCCACATTTCTGCAGTCAGCCAGTGGCAAAACCAGCAAGGTAATCCAAGAGTCTTGGATTTTGGTGGGTCATTTGCTTAATATATAATTTAGGAAACTGAAGCCTTTTTATAGGTTAGTTTTCAACATTTCTCTCTGATGGGACCTTGGACTTTCTTCAAACACCTTTCTTAGATCTCTTGTCTTTAATTACCACTTAGAGTCATTTTAGGATCTGCATCTGGCTCAGTTATGTCTGTGCTTGAATCTGCTGTAATTCTATCATTGATGCAGCTACCTCTATGCCTCATGTCTTGTCTGGGATAAATAGGGGTACCCCCATCTTCTGCCCACATGGCTGCCATGCACAGCATAAGGTGACCTGAGCAAGCATTCCCAATGGTGTCCTAACCTGCCTGCTATAACCTGCTCTGCTTGCAGCTCTGCCTCCACATTTGCTGTTCATGCAGCAGGTGGGTTTGCTTTCAAGACCAAAGTTGTGACAGTTTTCAGAAGATATTGTGGGCATATATTTCTCTTTCTTTCCTGTTAACCTGATCTTTGACTTTCTGCACTAAAGAAATAAAGGAGCATTAATCCAGCTGCTTTTCAAGGGAATATTCGATTTGATGCCTCTCTACGGGCTGATAGGGAACAGGGATAACAGAGAAACAGATTTCTCTGAAGTGGGGAAGCAGTGGGATGAAGAATGTGACACAAAAAGAAGCATCAATGTAGCTGGAGTTTATTGTGAGAGCTCATCAATGATTAGTTTATTTTTGCTCTTATTTATTACTGTTATTAACAACCTTGGCATAAAAAATAGACTATGTTAATGAAACTTCCTGATGACACTCCACTGGGAGACAAGTCAGAACTCCAGCCCATCTTAGTGGTGTGATGAAAAGCTCAGCTGTCTTTCCTGAACATCTATTTGTATCTTTGTTTTTTATTTACTGTCAGTGGTAACCCCCCTCATATTCCATGTGCACGTTCCCTTTTTTCTCTCATTGGACATATTAAAGGTTTAGTTTGGCCCAGCTACTTGAAAAACTTAGCATTTTTAAGGTGTCTGTCAAGTTGGTATTCATTTATTTCCACTGCCAAAAGCCCTATGAATAATGTAACTTGAAGCAAAAGCTCCAAAGGAGGGTTACAGATAATTATTCATGCTCAAGACTTTGGCTATGAATCATTTCTACTGTGCAGCCTGTGTAGCACCACCACTTTCACATTCCTTTGTTTCTGATGTAAATAATTGTCAGCAATATGAAATGTGAGAGGGAACACATTTGCCTTGAACACAGGTATAGCCACGACTAAAAGAAATGAAACCCTTTAAACCCAGAGTTATAGGGACATCTAAATGGCAATTAGAATCCTTGAAAAATTCATTCAGATCCAGTGGAATGTCGCTGGCAGTCATTCAGGAAAGTAATTGCCCTGTGCACATGAAACATTTACATGTGGTAATTTAGTAATGAATATGAGCTGTCAGAAGGCATTTTATGGGTAATCAGCCATTCCTGCAGGCATAGCAGTGACTGAAACATTGAAAAATAACTTTGTGGAGGCAAGATTATCTGAAATAAGTGTTTTCTCTGGAAGCAAACAAAGAGCCCTATGATTTTTAGGAAGGCAGTATACTGTAAGTCGACAAGGGCAGCCACTGGGAGCAAATAAAGAATCAATTGTGTTCTTATTATTGATTTAGATTAGTCATTTTAAGTAGTTGGGTTTTTTTTGAGGAGTACTTCTAGATTCCGAGCTACTCTGTGTGCAGATGTATTATCCAGCCGACAGGAAGGGGAAAAGCAGGATTTCTCCATTCCAGCTTGCAAATCACATCCTCAGTTTTGAAAGGAGAAGCTCAGCTCTCCTTTCACTTTACTTGGATGAAACTGCTGACTGTACTGGGAGAAGGGAGGGTAAAGGTGGCAACATGCTGTTGTAGGGCATATTAGGGACAGGCAAACTTGAGCCATTTAGGAAGTTTAGTTGGAGCCACTGGTGCATAAGGAAGGTCAATCCAAACCATTGCCTTTGGATGTGGTGTAGTTCACTCCCACTCTGTATGGGCGTTCATGACTTGAAAATGGACGAGAGAACTTCTGAATCTCTTTTACCCCTCTAAATCACCCTGGGGGGAAGATCTCATGATGTTTGTCTCAGTTGCATTATTGCTGTTGGTTTTGGTCTTGTCCAGGTATCTCTGAGGGATTTAAGGGCTATTTGGGAAGAAAACCTTGCTTAAGGTCAGCTCCAGTTGCGGTTGCTGCTCCATTCAAATACCTTTCTGCTAGAGCTGATTTGCCAACTGATCTTTTCATAAAGAGTATTTTGGGTTTTTCATTGTCTCCAGTGTTAGAATACTGTAAGACACTCCTGTATTCTAATTTACAGAGGGATTGTTTAAAATTGCTGATTTTGGATGCTGTTTCAAGCATTAAAATAAATAGCATTAGGTGTCAACTTTACTTGTTGCTGTTTATGCAGCTGGTGTTCCTTTCCCTGTGTTTTATTGTTTTCTGGGTTTATTGAATGCTGAAAGGGGGCAGCTCAACTCCTATTTCTGGTTTGCTTTATTGTGTAGTGGAAGTAAGTTTTCAGAAACCAAAGGTTGTTTTTTTTTGCAGAACTGAAATTAAAACGTATTTCTGTTGATCTGTGGGGTGGTTTTAAATCTATTTGTGCCCTCTTGGTTTGCTACTAAGCTTAAATACGGGCTTAGATCAACACAACAGGTTCTCTTCAATGCTGTGAGAACGAATGTATTGAAACAATTCTACCCTAAAAATTCATTAGACATAATTAGCAAAATATAGCTCCCCTGAGAAATGAGGAGATGAAATACATCAGCTGGCAAGAAGTAACTCCAGTGTTAAAGCTTTTCAATATCGTCTCCTTTTCCCATAGATCACTTAGAAGATAGATCTCACTTGGAAGGAGCCACGCTATGGAGTCTGTGTTCTTATTCTGCACTCTGGCCCTGCTCCTTCATCCTGGTGTCTCCACCCCAGGCAAGCAAATGGCAGATACTGCTGAGAGAAAAGCACCTTGAAGATAATCCCCTTTCTTCCCACAGTGAGTTACCTAAATATTACTGCTGTGGTGTTTGGCTGTTTCAAGGTTTGCAGGGCTATAAAACATGTGATCATCCCAGGGGTAGGAGAGGAGCTGAAGGACATCTTTTCTTTTTGATGGAGCACTGAGGAGAAAGAACTGAGTAACAGAAAGACTATTTATAGAGGCTGCTTGCCAAATCAAAGCCCAAGCTTTAATTACATCTGCACACACTGTAGCCATGTTTAATAAAGCCCTAAATGCAGTGTCATCTGCCAGTTTGACTTGCTGGCATTTTTATCTTCCTTTCTGCAAAACCTGGCTCCCGTCAATGTGATCAGCTATTGAATAGGAGTGTGGATTGTGGGGCTGAAAATCAGTTGATGACCTGAGCTCATTAAACATGACCTTTAAAAGTTGCAGACTTCACTGATGGTTACAGATGGTTTTGTGTGTTAACACTGCTATGGTCAGATAGGACCTCAGTAACTGAAGGGACTGGGGAATGGGGAGAAGTTTTTTGAAGGTGTATGGGAATTGAAGGATTGCTCTTGGTGTGTTCTGTTGTGTTTGGGGTTTGATTTCCATAGAGGCTGTCCATTTAGGCAGAACGATCAACACCAGCCCTTTACAGACCCAGTTGAACCTTGTAAGTTGCCTTGTAACTTCAACAGAGACTCCAGGGCAGTCCAGCGGGGCTTGAATTCCTGTCTCTTTTAGATAGTTTTATCTAGGTCAGGGTTGGAGTTCTTGCTTAGAGCACTGCAAGATGCTTGTGCTTTCCTGTCATTGCTATTGAATTTACAGAGACAGATCTTCAGTTTCTAGCTCCCAAATGCTACAAGACAGTGGTGCCCTTTAGGATTTCTGTAAGGTCTGGCAGCAGCCTCTGGCCCTGCTTTCAGTCCATGTACAGGGAGATCAATAGAGAACTCCTTGCTCCAGACTTAGGCCTTTCATTTTTCACTCTTTTCTGTCAATATTATATTGCCTCAGCAGGTGCCTCTTTGACCTCACATCTCGCCTCCTTCCCCACTGTTAATTTTGATCAGGACTGAAATCTAGTGCATTGCTGCATTGAAAAATGAATCCCTGGATGGCAGCACTCACAGCTGTACTCATGGCACAAAGAGCTGGGTGCAGGAGTTCAGTAAGAAGGATGGTGGGGTTCCACACATTGCCATCCTCTCTTGAACACTGATGGCTAAATAGGGACCATAGGGAGTCAGAGACCCTTGAACCCATAGAACATTGAGCCCTCCCCATCAAAGACTCCACTCTGAAATTAAACTGTCTGTAGGTTTTCTTTCTTTTCAATGTTAGAATAATAGAATCAACTAGGTTGGGAAAGACCTTTAAGATCATCAAGTCAAAGGATGCACTTTCTGTCCCATGGCTATTCACTGTCAGCTGAAAAGCTGGCAGGGCATTAGCAAGGGTGCTTCTTAATGCTCAGCAAAGTCTGTACCCTGATTTTGGGGAGCAAACATGCAAGTTTCAAACTCAATTAGGAATTAAAACCTTTATTTTGGAATAAGAGCCAAATGACTGCTGTTAGAATTGAAGCTGGTTTGTGTGGCTTTCCTCAGAGAAATGGATCTATTCTGGATTGGGTTTTTTATCCCTCTGTTGGCACATCTATTTGTTTGTGTTGCATTGGGAACTGGCTGTGTTATGAAGCTAAGTCTTCCCTACCAAGCAGCAGCTCTGGCTCAGCTTTGGTGGTTATTTAAAAGCTTAGAAGAGAATCATCAGCTGCTCCACTTGGACATTGGAACACAGAAGGTGATATGCTAATGGAGCTTTCATTAGTGTGCCTGACGTCACTACCAGAGAGGAAGGCAAAGAAGCTGAGCAGCTGAGGTACTTTTCCACTGTTGAGCTGGTACTGACGCAGCTCTGTACTAGAGCTGCTGCTTTTCTCTTTCATTTGGAGCAGTTCTAATTTTCTGTGTGACTGCATCTGTGCACTGTAGCTTTCAAACATTGCCCTGGTGGATTACGCTCAGAGCTGAGCTTTTTATGAAGCAGGGAACAGAGGCTGTGAAATTCCTTTTCCTTTAGTGTTATTACTGTCTGGGATAGATGCAATTAGGTTAGACAAGGAAAATTTCATGATGCAACTCATCAGTGCTGCTCACATATGAGTACATATCTGTGTATTCAGGCAGTCTGTCTTCTCTGAGACACATAGACATCATGGATAATAAACAGCTGCCTGTCAGTTAATGTGCAAGCAAGAAACACAGCCCCTGTTTTCCAGAGGGTTTCCACTATGGGAGCTCAAGCAGAAATTGTAGCAGAATCGAAACAGAATCTGTTCTTTTTTGCCAGTACCTTTGCAAAATGAGCAGCTTTTATGTGGGTATAGCAAGCAGCTGTAGCAATACAGTACATGATGGATGGATGTCACATCATGGGGTATGGTACTGCATATAGGCCACAGAGCTGTGTTCGATTCCTGTTTTCACCTCCAGAGGTGAAATGCGCAATCACTTGTGCAATGGCAGTAATACCTTCCTTTATACAGTGTTTTGCTAGAACAAGTCTAAGATGAACCAAGTCTGCATCTTCAAGAATTAAAAAAATCAAAATGCATTTTGGTCATGATAATGACTAAATGTGGTCTAAAAAGGAGCAGATTTGCTTGATAGGAAACAGTTTTACTCAGCACTAAATGAACTAAGTTGATACTGGAATTAATTAAATACAATTGCTATTGCAAGTGGATGGTTGTCAGTTGGAGAAATAGCTTTGTCTTGTAATAAATTAACTCCAATGTAATAAAAAGGATAAAGACAGAAGGGAACTCTGAGGTTGAAAAAGCCATAGCAATGCTATTGGGATTGTTTCTTTTCAAATCAGAAATCAAGAGTGCAGAACTATTTATTGCTTTAACTTCAGCAAGAATATAATGACAGCAGGGACCTTGTTAAACTGGGACACATATTTCAGTGACTAGAAATCTATTGTAATCACAATTACAGAGATACAGTCTTGGGCTTTAGTCCATATGTCTGTCTTAAAGAGAGCTATTAATGCCCTTGGTTTGCATCCAGCTTGCAGCCAAAGGTACTTAACTAAACATTTTCTTTTTGCTTCTATCATTAGCTGGGGTGCACAGACAAAGTAGCTGGGGCTGCCTTGTTCCTTAGTTCAATTAACAAACCTCTGTTGTTTCTCAGGTATAAAAATCTGACAACACGGGATGAAAAATTATTCCAGAGCCTGTCAGTGGATGAGCAAACGAAATCCATCATGAATTTAAATGGAGACATGTATTATAACCTCCTGCCTTTCATTGTACCGTGGATCTTTTTCCTGTGTAATGTTTATGGGGGTTTTGTTGAGACGCAAGGACAAGGACAAATTCAAGGAGTTGCTGTATTCTTTGTCACGAGCTCCTATTGCAGTTCATTTACTTGTTGGGGAAGAGGTAGGGTAAGGTCTCTGTTGAGGAAACATACACAATGGGGGTGCAATTTGTAACTCCTTCCACTCTTCCAAGCAGAATCAAATCCCTGGGTGATGAATGAAGAAACTGAGCACAGAGACTCCACTGTGGTTATGCACAGTAGTAACAGCAGACACTTGTCTTGTAGGAAGTACGAGTTTGCACCATTTCTGCTTAGAAGTTGTTTGTGAATTGCTTGATAGTTGCTATCACCAGGGTACTTTGAGTCCCAGGAGTGGTGGTTGTAAATATATACTGGTTTTTAGGAATGCAGTTTCACTTGTGGGGGACCTGTGAAGGTAAACTGCTCTATAACTGAAATATGTGGAAGTAGAAAGAGACATACAGGAAATAATCCCAGCCAGCAGTGATGTATTTTACTCTTTATGAATTGAGTTCTTCACAGGAGACCCAAAGTTGGTGTTAATGAAGGCAGCCTTACTTCATAATCTGTTTTTCTCATGAAAGCAGTGACTTGTCAAGAGGGGCTGGGTGGTTGTGGCCCAAAAGCACCTTGTTTGCCCAGCAGGTGGAGCCAAGTAAAGCTCTCCGGGCTCTCCAGGCTCTTGTGAGTGCTCCGTGATCTCCTAACCTGAAGCCCTGGAGCACAGTTAGTGCAAGGATTGATTGCCAGCAGCTCCAGATGGGACCCCTACTGCAGCCCCCTGCTCAGCGGCAAGGACCAGCAGCCTATGCTCTCCCAGGAGGTGCTGCAGGGGCACAGAGGCTGTAGGGTCAGTGCCTGTGTTCACTCTGCTGTGCTTCAGTCCATCAGCATTCTTGTTATAGTTTATGCTTTTTCTTTCCTGTTATTAGCGGTAAAATTTGCTGAGGGAATAGGCATGGGAGGTCCACTTAGTACTGCAGAGGAGAGGTGCTGTGTCAAGGATGTTGGTGACACTGAGCCTTGCAGGAGGGCATTGGGAAGGTACCTTTGACGCTACTTTTGAAAAGGTACTTTACAGAGACCTTGGTCATCTGATATGTGCTGTGTCTCCTCTGAGGTGACAGCAAGCATCACTGGTGATGGGAAACCATGAGAGCTAAAGGCCAGCCCCCCCAAAGGCAAGCACCCCTTTATCTTTTAAAAGGAACCTGCTACTAATGCCTTACACGCAAGGTCAGTAACTGTGTCCGTCCTTGTGTCCTAAAGTGCTCCTAAAGGCTGATACCCAGCTGTGAACACAAGTAAGGAGGATTAAATAACTCTGGGAAAGGAGGGCAAAGGTAGTTACACCAAACACCAAGGTATTTAACTTCTTTAGCTCTTTTTTCTTCTAAAAGTTAATGGCTGTTTGCTTAGCTTTGGTGAAGAATTTCTTTTCTGTCATCAGTGGTGTCAGGATTGTTGGTTACATCAGATGGGTGTTACAGGGAGGCTTTGAAAGCATTTCACTTTTTCAGGGTTAAAATGGAGTGGAGAGAAAGTTTAATGGGAAACAATTTCTTGTATTCTCTTTAAAAATACTTTTAATTTTGTAATTAAACTAATTTTGATAAATCTGCTTGTTAGTGAAGAAAATAATAGAAATGGCTTAAACACTACAGATAAGGAAACATAACAAGGAAGAATGGAGTTTATGTACTTTTTTGTAGGAAATTTCATTGAGTATAACCAGGATTGGAGTAATAGGACTTAAATCACAATGCTGGAGGGGAATTAAAGCAGGTGAATTAAGTTCTGGCTCCTAAAAACCCTACTTTGTGTAGGGATTTTGTTCTAGAAGTGATTTTTTTTCTCTCAAAGCTGTTGCCTCCAGCAGGAGGACTTGAGCATTTTTCTATGCAGTCATAAGGATGGCTTAATTACTCATAGCAGAGATTGAGTGGGATAAATCCCACGGCTGGCTGATGCTGTGAAAGGAAGCAGCACAGGGGGAAGAGGCAGATTAGGGAGCCCATGGGGCTGTTCATGGAACTATGGTGTGGTGGGAGCTGGGCCAGCAGAAAGCTTCAGGGTGAAGAAGAAAGGTGGTGGTGTATTGTCTAGAGATGGCTGGCGAATCAGAGTAAAGCTTCTAGCTGAACAGCAAGCTGATACCAGGGAAAACTGATTTGTGTTTCTTTTTGGTTTGTCCCTAAGCTTTGTTTTAACAAAAAATCTTAGCTGTGTTCAAGCAGGTGCTATAGGTAACCTTGGAGAGAAGGGATAACAGCCCAGGTTAACATAGGGGAATAGCAAGTTGGAGGAGTTAGATTTGGAAGGGGAATGGCTGACTCAGTTAAGAGCCATCAGGAATTTCTTCTCAGAGCTGTTGAAGGATAGGTGAGCTTTCAGAGAGGCCCAGCATTGGAAATAGCTTTAAAAGTGAAGGCAGTGGGCTGGAGGGAGAAGCAGGGATCTTCAGTTTTTAGCAGAACAATGGGACAAAAAGTTGAAAACAAACCATCTTGAACTTGATGAGATGTTTCTAAACACCCAGTGGTGTTAAATCGTGACAACAATCTTAATTTCCTTCCACATTAGGAGAGCAGACCGTGTCAATAAGGAAGAGGCAACTTCTGTCTTCGCTGCAGGAGAGCTTGATACTATTTTGAATGACATTTCCATAAACAAGATAAAGACACACACAGTGACATGAAGTGGGAGAAGTATAGTGGGGTGAGTCTTGAAGAGTAGCTATATGTGTCTATCAAATGGGGAGGATGCAAAGTGTGGGATTCCTTGGGAAGGTGTGGTGGGTCTGGTGCGTGTCGGTGCTTAGAGCAGTAACTTGTGTGAGGAGCTAGAAAAGCTGCAACATTGCATTTCTAGGCCATGCTCAGCTGGAAAGGCTGCGAGCATGTGGATGGAAGGATTAACATTCCAAAGGATCTTGACAATTAGAACAACTCATTTGAATTAAGTGGGATTCAGTTCAAGGACAGGCACAGAGTCCTGTGATAAGGTATAAGTTATTTGAGAGATAGCTGGCAGTCTCTCAAGGGGTTCTAGTGGAGAGCAGACTGAGCACCAGTGAGGCTATCACAGTGATGCAAGGAAACATAAACACCACCATACCACACAGAACCACTGGAAACAACCTTTGTGCTGTGTTTGGCGCTGGTACGGCCACAGCTGGAGCATTTTGTCTGATTCCGGGCCCCACACGGAGACTTGGAGTGGATGGAGATCAGAGATCTGGAGAACACAGGCACTGAGGCAAGGTTGGAAGAATTAATTTGTTTAATCTAGAGGCAAGATAAGTGCAGAGCTGTGAGAGTTCATAAAATCAAACGGCTGCCTCGGAGAAGGAGGTGTGCTCCGTGTGTGGTACGGACAGCACAAGGAGTAGAAGGCTTAAACTCCACTGGAGGAAATCTGTATTAGACAGTGGGAAAGGCTTTCTAACAGCAGGACTACATAAACTGCTGACATAGAGGGTTTTAGAAAGAGGGAAAACAGATTTCTAAGAGAAAACGAATGGATGCTGTTGCTATTGGAAAGGGACAGAGAATGAGTAAGACTGCCCTTTGTGCTTTTTTTGATTGTTTTCTATAGGTGTTCAATAAAAGAGACATAGGTGCCTGTTTGGGCACAACAGGCACAGGAGAACTCCCAGTTCTTATGGTTAGTTTTGGTCAAAAAAGGTAGTAGTGACCAGGAAAGGGGTCCCTAACCAGGTAAGAGACATTCAACCTTCCTGCAAAGCTTACTGTAGTAAAGTGGTTGTGAGGAAAAAAGGACTTTCTCCTGGGTGTCCTGTCACTACATGCCCTTATTAAAAGCCCCCATCCAGGTTTCTTGTAGCCCCTTTAGGCACTGGGAACAGCTCTAAGGTCTCCCTGGAGCCTTCTCTTCTCCAGGCTGAGCCAGCCCAGCTCTTTCAGCCTGGCTCCAGAGCAGAGCTGCTGCAGCCCTCGCAGCATCTCTGTGGCTTCTTCTAGACTCGCTCCAACAGCTCCATGTCCCTCTTGTGTTGTTGCCCCAGAGCTGGATGCAGGACCGCAGGGGGGAATCTCTCCAGAGTGGAGGAGAGGGGGAGAATAGATTTGGTAGCTTGTTAGTATTTCTCTAGTCAATGCCTTTCTTACAGTATTTCAGGCAATTGGCTTCTGGCATGGTAGGTCAATGGACTTGTACCATTGTATGACTAGGATATGAAAAGCATAGAAATGATGGGGAAAGGGTAGCATGGAGATAGGGAAAACCCACCAATTTTATGACTCACCAAACTGTCATTCACAGTTTGCTCACAATTATGCCTGTATGCACCCACAATCTTCCATGCTATTTTATATGTCCATATGACACAAATGGCACAGTGTCAGGAAATACAGAGCTGTCTTTATTATATACTATGTACAGGAGCTACTATCTCAAGTGAGTGAGAAGCAGAACTGTTTTTCTGTACATTTTCATGGGTCTTTCTTTGTATTTAAGATGCAGCCTATGCTACCAGAGGGAGATAAAAGAGCTGCTAATTGCATATGTGTTCAAGTGTGGCTTGGAAATGCCAAGTAAACTGGTTGATTTTAAATGAAATGCAGCAAAGGATTTTAAATGTAAATTGGGAGGTGGAAAAAATGTGGTGAGGTCTATTCCAAAATGGATGCTGTAAATGAGGAAGTGGTTAGAAGCTGGGACTGCAGCTCTGGAGAGCTGGGTTTGGGTCCTGGCTCTGCTACACACTGGCTGCGTGGCAGATCACTTCCTAACTTGCTCATGCATTTCACCCTTCATTTTGACTAAGACCCAGTGTGAGGATTTTGGTGTGGAGCTTGGTGAGAGCTCTTTTCACCTGAGGCCTCTGAGTACAAAGACAGTTTGGAGGATAAATGGTGGCAACAGTCAAGAGTGTCTGAATTTCATTCAAGAACTCATCCTGCTGAGTGTTTGGGGCTACAAGGAAAGATGATGTGGAAAAGAATTTTCCAGTGAAAGAAACTTGTATTTATCCTATGCCATCCAACTAAGCAGCAAGAAGTTAGTGCTATCTGAAAGAAAAGGGGAAAAAGTGGAGTTGGAGTGATTTATGGTAGTGGCTGGAGAGAAAAAGGCATTGTCCATCCCTATCTGCTCTCAGCAGCTTCCTGCACTGCAGCTAAAAATGATTCTCTCGATGTGTTATCTTTAAGTTATCACATAAACCTGGTTGAATAAACACTATAAATAGGCACAGTGTTTTCTGCCTTTGAAGCTGGTTGAGGAAGGAAGGACAAGACTAGCTACTTTGATAAGGTACAGCCAAAGCATGAATAACTGAGAGGGAAAGCTAAGAGGATGTGCTTAGCCAAAGCCTTACTGTGAGCTAAGGCAATACAAATACAGTCCAGAAAGACAACAAAGTAGTTTGGGTGAAATCTGCAATCACTTAAATGTTACTGCTTCAAGAAGTGGGAACACAAAATCATTCCAGATCATTCCCTCTCCAGAACATTGAGGAAGTTTGGAGGGTGGTATTAAATTTGCATCCAAATTCAGATGCTGAGAGATTTCTGCTTCCTGGCCCTAGCCAAGATTCTGAATGTGAATGTCCAGGAAGTATTCTGTCTTGACTGCATATATAATCTCAATATGTATTCACACAACAGCATGGGTGATAAAGGATCATTCTATTCCACCTGTGTGGAATGTTTCATAGTTGTGAATGATTCTTGGAAATCTCATGTGATAATGGTTTTTCTCATTCTCTGTGGAATACAAGTAGATGGGCGTATAAACAGAACTGGTGTGCTGGAAGTCATTCATGTTCGGAATCAGGGACGGTGCAAATGTCTCCTATTCTGGCATGGAGAAGGATAAAAATACTTCTTTCCTGAATCTTGTGTCTAGGAGATGTTTTTTGAGATCCATACTGCACACTTGGATTGTAGTACACTGGCTTTACACAATACCGGCATATGCAGAGCCCTTCCTCTGCCTTACCGCTGCTTCTCAGGCATATTTGATTTGCAGAGATGTAGTTTTCTGTCACTCCTAATCTAAGATGGCCTGTTCACAGTATCACAGCTCATGCTGGAGTAAGTAATCAGGCCATGACCAAGCTTGTTCAGCACAAAAGATTAAAGATAATGGAGAAGAGAATCGTGCCTAAAACATCAGTTTTAACTGTAGGAGGTAGGAACATGCTTGTGATCTTTGCTCAGCAAGACACTTTCCTGCTTAGATATGTTGAGTAGTCTAAGAAAGAAGATTTCTAATTACAGGATTGAGAGTAGCTTAATGTCTGTCCATAAATCATCTGGACTCTCAAATAACTCTAGTCTTTTTCAAATAAAGAGTTGATACTAGTCTATCAATAGTATGTCTTTCCTTATAGATTGTAATTTATGTATTACTTTACTTTGGGACTCGGGCTTGAAGTTGTCACACAAGAGTTATCAAGGGAAGGAATTGGATAAATGAGATGATATTATCTAGATATGTGCCTGGTCCAATCCAACATGGGTAGGTAATAATTGATAACGTATGTATCTTTTTAGTGTCTTGTGTTGTTTGGAGTTGG
>JANHGB010004079.1:0-15250 GCA_026283785.1 Coracopsis vasa | reverse complement strand
AATTGCTCTTTGTAAAATGTTCCATAGCTACAGAAAGCATGGAGAAGAGACAGCAGGGTGCAATGGTGAGGACAGTGTTAGGGAAGCAGGGACCACAGCTGGGTAAGGTGCTCAGGGGGTTGAGGAGGCAGAAATCTGAACTTCCACCGAAAGTATGTTACCTTGTTCTTACCTACTGTATGCTGTGGGGCTACTCACTGGTGCTTGTGATGCTGTGTTGGGTGGTGAAGCTGCTGGGACAGGAGCATCTTCTTGTCCACACCGCACAGCACCCTGGGCTTGTCATCCGCTCCCCTGCGGCACATGTGGAATCAAAGCAGGCAGCAGGAGAGAGGTAGTTCTTCATAACTGAGAAGCAATGAATGGTATTGCAGACAAGACAAGGTAAATGTGCAGCTAAAAGTGGGTGGGAATAAAACCCCTGCATTGTTCTTTGGGTTTTTTAACAATTGATATTTACAATCAAATCTAACCCTTCCCTCCAAATAAATGTTTTTACATGAGGTGGTTTTACCAAGAAAGGATAGTAAAACATCAGCAGTAAAATAGTATTTATAGAGTATGAATTTGTGAAAGTGAGTGTGGTTTTCTAAGTAAATAGTTGCTGGATTATTCAAAACACTCTGTCTGTCAAAATCCTTATGTCATGTAGAGTATTTCCAACAGAGATTCAGAGATAGCATTAGAAGTTTACCACCAGCAGTTAAAAAGAGGCTATGTTAGGTTTTTTTAATAGCTTGCAAAGGTCCCTGATTGATTTTTCACACCTTTATTTCCACAGCAATAAGATTTTACATACTGAGATGTGGGAAGGAAAGGGGGAAAAAAAATAATCACAGGATGTTGAATGGGTTTCAAAACCTGTGCCTAATATCTGTCCTTAAAAGGCTCTCAGCCTGGGGGTGGTTAAACTAATTACATGAGCAGTGCTTGAGGAGAGCTGGGAAGTTTGCACTTTCCCAAGTACGGGGTCACTTCTTTTCCTCAGAGATGAAGCAATTTGCACAAACCCCTCTGAAAATCCCTTGCTGAACTGTGTGCTGATTGCTGCAATATGGATGTTTCTCCTGGTCGGGTTTAATAGCTGCCGGAGCTGCATGTCCTGGTGTCCATGGTAAGGCTATGGTGGCCAGGACCATGCTAGGCATGAGTCACACAATTTCTGGTTGCAGAGGTTGGCCATGCCTTGCCCCTTCCTGGCTGCTGGCCTCCAGGAGCTGTATTGTACCATAGAACAGAAAAGAACCCCTGATGTGACATGAGGGACCATCATGACCCAGAACCCACCTAGGAATTGTCCTTACAAGCTGAACTTCAAATATCTGCAAAGCCTTCATGAAGTTTGATGGGAAATTTTGTCATTTACGTAGCAAACATCATTATGGGTGATATTTCCTTCCATATCTCATAGCAGCTTGTCTAAAGACTGGAGTCCAGCCTGGCTCTTCCAGAGTTTCTGAGTAAATAAAGAAGCAAGCATCCTACTTAAAAAGAGAAAAGACTGGCAATTAAAAAAGACATCTTGCATGATACGAACAGGAAGGATTGTAAAACACACTTTGCAGGGAGTCAGTGGAAATGCATTCAGTCTAGTTTATAATCACAGCACAATGAAATACCCTGAACATAAATAGCAAGAAATCAATTTTCTTTAGAAAAAGTAAAATAAAGAACATTAAATGATCATTTGACTAGATAACTGCAGTTTACTCAGTGGTATAACTGTCAGCTTGCCTGTGCGCAATAATGGAATTAATGCAGAGGGGGTATGGTTTAGATGTCTCCTTCTTTACAGTGACAATAACTCCCTTGTTTTCTCTAGTGAGTAGATGTTTATATTCTAATTTTGTCTCTGCAGGCTACACAGAGCCTTAAACTTGCAAAAGGGATTTGTGAGCAGCTTGCTTGTCAAGAACAAATAGTAGTCAAAAGAGATGCATGACTTATTGACCTTGAGTTCACTGAACCTTCATCTTGATGCTTCCGTACCACTAAGGAATCGGCTTCTCCGAAAATTAAAGTTCCCAGATTAGAATAGAAGCTTCGAGAAAGGACCTGTACGGCTTTACAAATACACATCGATTAGAGGACTTGAAAAAAGCTTTGTTAGAACAGTGGGATTATGAAAAACAAATGTTTGAGGGCAAAGTTGATGAAAACCAGGCTTTTGAAAATAAGGAATTTCTTATTTGCATTTTGGTTAGAAATCTTCACTCTTTGTCCTTCCCCGTTACGTTATTTATTTAGAGATACAGTGACAGTATCTGGCTGCCCTACTCACCTTGTCAGTATGGTGATATGAAAGTAATGACTTTCACGAAGACCTCGTTTTTGGTGTGTGCCCAGTGTTTGTTTTGTGATACCAGATTTGAATCGGTTTGTTGCATCTTCCAAGTCTGTATAAGGTTTTAATGAAGCTTACAGAAATGTTTCAGTTTCATGCTCTTTTAATATCTGTGCTTAATACCTGGTTTAGTATCTGTCTACATAGCCATGACATCTTTTCCTGTAGGAACATCTCTCCATAAATCAGCCCAATTTTCCATACAGTGTTAGGGCTAAATGAACCTTTAATAGTTTTAACTTGGTCGCCAGACTTTCTGAAGCTTCAGAACTACACCTCTTTCCAAGGCACAAATGAGACTTGATGTTAAGAGGGAACTTTTGACAGATTAGTAGTTCCTGTCCAGAACTGTGTAAAGGAAATTATTTCTTCCACTACAGAACAGTGCCTTTATGCACATATGTGACTATGATGTGGATGTGTTAAATACCTCTGTTGTGTGTGTGCATGTCCAGAAAATCAGAAATGATTTTATTTAAAAGCAGATACATAATAAAATTGCATATGCTTTTCATATGCTCAGGAAACGTTTTCTGTGTAGAATGGTAGCTACTTTCTTTTTCTAACCCATGTACTACATTGGTTCCAAGGTTGTAACTCCTGTATATTTTACTTGTTTAATTACAAAGATATTTGTATGATGAGAAAACTTGGAAAACTGAGAGAACTTGTTTTGCTTACCCCATAAGCTGCAGAGTTTGCTTTGATGATAGTATGTCATAATTCCTCCTGGGTGCCAGTCAAAACAGACTTTGCCCTGTACACAAGCGGTTCTTGTTTGGATGGTTTTGGTGTTTTGAAATGTGGAGTAAAATCCAAGATAGATTATTTCCCTTCCTGTAGCTGAATAAGGATAAGGTTGAAAGCGTGAAGAATCTTTAAGCTTAAAGTAACAGAGAGTTTGATCTTCTTAACACAGGGTGCTGTGCTGCATCATGGACAGTTTAAAAGCAAGAGTAGGAGGAAAAAAAAGCTGAAGCTTTTCAAACTGTTTTGTTAGAAATGAAACTTCATGGAAAATATTTCTTTAATGTTCTGAAACTTCTAGAGTTAGAGTACGTTTTAGGTGCATGCCTATTTTCGTATGTCTTTTTCTAGTCCCTCATCCCATTTACTTGAATTAATAGGATACTTTTTTGGCTGGCTGTCAGGTGGTGTTGTAATGGTATTGTTCAATTATGTCACCTAAACTACAATTGTTACACTTGTGTGCATTTACTGCTATTTTTCTACCTGGGAAAAAGTTTAAATTTGTCTTTTGAAGCTTAGATGGATAGACAAAATAGAGTATCCCATGAATTATATATCACCAAGAAAATGACAGTCAGTATTGTGAAATACCATATACATGAGTTGTTCATGGCTCAGGTTCACTGGTGCAGATGACTTGTCCTTATATTCTTGGAGGAGAATCGTTTGGTTGAGTCTGAGATTATGCTTATGTTCAAAGACAAGCTTAAGACTTTTCATTTGGGATATCAGTTAGAAGTGTGGGGGGGGAAATGTGTGGAGCTGCAAACTTGGAGACCAGCTGTTTGCTGCTTGTTTGTTTAACCAAACTACTATGGTCCTAGATTAGTTGACTGATGCCAGGAGTGACAGGAGTGCCTTATTCAAGAGGAAGCAGATCAGGGTCTTTATGCTAAGGTCTTTCTCTGTTGCCTTATTGCAGCTTTCCTTAGACAGAAGTTGGAGGTTATGTCACACCTTGAAAGCCTGGTAATTTATTTGTCCTTTCTTGTCCGTAAAATGGGCATAACTTCATATTTTCTGAATTGGTTTGAGAGCTGTGGGTGAAAAGACTCAGTTATTGTAATTAGCTGTCTTTTTAGTGAGTCTGGTTTAGATGTTACTGAATCAAAACCATCCAGTCTCTTGCTCCTGAGTTCAGAAATTACTGAGAGTTTAATTTTTAGGCTTTGTTTTACAGCTGTTCAGTAATCTGAACTAAGATTATCTACTGTCTCAAGTAGAAGATATGAAAAATAGTGAATAGCCTCAGACAAGACACACAATGAAGTTTCTAGCAACGTTCCAAAAGTTAATCTTTTCCCTGCAGCAACTCTTCATATCTAACCACTATCTGTCATGCATTAATGAAGGGACTACACCCACCACAGAAGGGTAAACAGGGGAGAACATCAGCACGCACATGCTGGTGACCATCCAACCACTGTTATACCCAGAGCTCTGCAGCTTGCTTTGTAATGCAGATTGCTCTAGCTGGAGGTTGAAAGTATATCAAAAACAATGCAAGTGCAAGCTTATTTAATAATGCAAGTGGAGGGCAAGTCCCAGGAGCTGTTAAAAATACCAGCACAGAAGAAGCTTTTCTGTTGACCATTTTCCTTTGGGACCATTGCCAGCACCAGTTTATTTTTTTTCTTCTTAGAACTTTAGATTCTATTTCAAGTGGCAAACGGCTCTATTTTAAATGTAGCTTGGTGTTCAGTGGAATGACAGTGGCACACAGAGCAACCAGCTACAGCTCAGGCTGCCTGTGGTACCCAGGTGCTGCAAAGGCAGGCTGGCTTTTAAGTTTGCAATGAGGCAGGGGTGAAAAAAGGTCAAGAAGAATCTCTCTGTTCCCAGTGTCTGTCAGTAAGTAATCATGCAGATAAAAATCACACCACTCCCTCAGCTCAACAAAAAATTTCTTTATCTATATATCCATATAACATTACAATACAAGCCTCGGGGCATCTCTTGTCCTTATCAAAACAAAAGTCTTCTCTGAAAACCTTAGTCATGCAAGTTATGGCATGAAATCACCCTTTCAGCAGAAAAATGGTAATTTTGCATCTGGAGTCAAAGGAAGACTGGCTTGGTGTATAAAGCTATTATGTTGCTCAGATCCAATCACCCTTAGTAATTTGGGAGCAACTCACAGATCAGTCTATAAGGGTTTTTCCAGTGCAGGTATCTATCCTGCTGAAGCTGTACCTGGATTTTCCTTTGGGTCCTGCTGGCATACAAGTTCTATGTAGTGTTCTCTGCCCTTTCTGTAGGAAGTTAAGAGAAATGACAGATGCAAGATATTAAATGGGAATGACCTGCCAATAAATGCAAGCCCACAACACTGGATCCTTGCACTGTGAATTGGAGAGGAGAGAGGGGGTATTCTGAAGAAAAACAGCAGTTTTGCATAGGGCAACATGCTGTTGGTGCAGTTTGTGTGAAAGCACTGTTTTCATGGTGGGTAGCTTATAACTTAGAACCTGTTGCATGTGATTATCAGTTGCCACCTTTTTGTTTTCCAGATTTGGTGCAAAGGAGTAGATGTGTCTTCCCTCTGTGGCATGTTCTGCTCTTTGATCCCAGTTGTCTGTGGGCCAACACACAGAATATTTCTGCAAATGAAGAGGAGGAGGAGGGAGCTTTGTGCCCTATTTGGGTAAGGTCTGCAGTTCTCAGTGGGCTATGGAGGATGCAGGTAGGTAAGCAGATACAGCTATCTCCTGGGAAACAAATCTCTATGTGAGAATCCTTTTCCAGAATGAGAAACCTCTGTAGGCTCCTTTGCTTGTGTAGCATTAACTTCACAGTTCACATTGAAAAGGACATTAAAATAGTTACATATAATGATCCTTTTCTCTGTCTTCATGCTTTAAAAATAATTAAATTGTCTTTATTGGTTCAGGCACAATGTGGAACTGAGCTAAGTCTTCCTTTAAATAATCTTGCTCTCAGCTGTCTGCATTGTTCACACCAGCCTGTGTGTGAGCAGCGGTTTAAAGGCTTGGTTCCCCTTCCTGGTATAATTTAAATGGAGCTTCAAGCAACCCTCTCCCTCTGCGGGTGGTGGGATGCTGGGCAGAGGTGGCTGGCTCCATGCCGGGATTGGCAGCTGTGGGAAGGGGGCTGTGCCGAGAGCTTGCTCTGGGGGAGAAGAAGGAAACCTATTCTGGGCAGCTGGAAAAGAGAAAGAAAACAGTGTGTGACCAATGGGATGGCTGCTGGTGTCTGTAATGGCTTTTCTACTTCTTTTTCTGTTCCTGATACATCTGCAGTGTGCATTACTCTGTGGAAAAGATCCTATAGTATCTTTTCGTTCCCTGCTCCAGGCAGATGGTAACTGGTAAGCCTTGATTTCTTTCTTTCATTATAGTGTCTCAGTGCAAAACTTCAGGAAGATCTTTAAAATACTGATGATTATTAAGAGCTGCACTTTGCGTGCAATGGTATTTCTTGACATTACTTCTGTCTTGCTTTTTTTCCTTCTTGGAGAGGAGAAAAACAAGCTTTTATAGTTTTCCTCTTGTTTGGATCTTAAACAATATAATGTTGTTTCTGCTTTAGTTCTAAATGTTTGCATTCCTTCTCAGTGGATACAGGGACCCCTACCCCGTCTTACAATCCCCAAATGCATCAGGACTTTGAAAGTGCTGTTCATACTTCTCATTTCACTGTTTACGATGCTGGGCAGTGATGCATTCAGATTATCACAGCAAGGATAAAATAATACCCACTTCTTCGCTTACATCCTATTACTGCACCTCAGAATGCCCTGTCACTTAGATTACTCAGGGGAAAGTCAATACATATGGTCTCTTGATTTAAAATACAAACTGTTGTGGAGAGATTTAAAAGATAACCCAATTTATTTTGAAATGGCCTGTAATGCGCTAGTACTTTTCTGATGGTTTTAATAGACTTTTTCCATCTAGCTTCTATTCCCCAAACCTACCAAATGATCATGATTTACTCTGGACATCTGTTAAATGCTAGGCTGTCTTGGGAACAAAGCAAGGGAGCTGCAGTCCTGATGGGAATATTGAAGGAGAGCAGTGAAACCGACTGTGAGCTCCCAACAACAGGGTAATTTGAGTCACACAGCATTGCTGCAATTCCTATAGCTTGCATGGGTTTTGCACATCAATGTGTTCCTCTCTGAACATGTTATGATTAACTGTTGTTATTAAATATATTTATCATGCTTAAGACCACCTCAAGCCTTTCTCTTTCAGATCTATTGCTCTGGGTTTTTTTTTTTCCCCAACGAGCAAATCTGGAGCATGAGCAGGAGCATTGGCAGGGTGCTGGGACCTGTTTGATTCCTCCAGCCACAAATGCTGCCAGATTTCTGTTTTCAGCTGTCACTATTAGTGTGTTCTCAGTTCTCCTCCCTTCCACCCCCTGTTGCAACCAGTACTAAAGAGGTTTTTGATTCTTTCCCAGCAGTTAAAGCAAACCCTGCTGCATTTCAGCTTCCTCCTGAAGGAGAGATTTACTCACTGTGGTTACCCTGTGGTTGCCACATGTTAGTTACATTAAAGGCACTGCTTCCTAATCTAGTGAAACAGAAATCCATGAGATGTGTAAAAGCATTCTACTATTCTCCTGGTTTTGAGAACATTTCCTGTTCTCCCCTTCCACCCTTACTAATTTCACAAACACGGCTTCAGTCTGTTGGATGGGAGCTTTCAAAGAGTGTGTGGCAGGCTGGGTTGTTAAAATATTTCCCCCCTGTTTGGATTTCAGCAGTTGTGATAACCAGGAGCATGGAGGTGATATTCCTGTTTGAAGAAGAAAAATAGGTATTTATCCATGAAGTCTGAGTCAGTATCTAGGGTTCTTAATTGCTTGATAGCATTGCAAAAACCACACTGTGAGTCAATAAAAGTTTTACCTGAGTAAAGATGATGAAAATCCTTACAAAAAGGTGATGTTTAATACCATTAAATACACAGCCAGAGATACTGAGGGCTGTTTTAGTTGTCTATTTGTATCTGAAGAACAAGCTATAACCTATATAGGGGTTTAGAAAACAGTATTCAAGACAATTTAAGTGTGTTAAAACATCAGCCCTCAAAGTGTCTAAGAATCAGCAGATGTTTAGACACTTCAGCCACAAAACAGCCAGTGACATCTCTCAGACTTGAAATGGTCTCTGTTCTGCTTTTGCATTTATAAGTTTTGCTGTTGTCATAATAGGAAGTTTAAGAGCACACAGGGCAGGAAAAAAAGTGGGTTTTTTGCTTATAACTTTTCAAGTGGATGGATCACTTGTGTAGGAGTCCTCAAATGACTGAGAGCTGGGAACTGGAGTTGGGAGTTCTGGCTCCCTCCGACTGCTCTAACTCTTCATCGAGTCAGATCATTTTGTATCTGGACTTCAGTATGAGGTTTAGTCAGAGATGACACCAACAGAACTCCTTCATGAGTCATCTGCTTAATCCTGCTCCAGACAGGGCTCTTCCTTTTGCTTTATTAGTCAGTCTGTGAGCTTCATTGTCTTGCTGGTAGATGTGTTGGTGGCTGGTTTGGGTTTGCTTTTTTTTTTTAACTTTAAATCTAAATGAGGTTCTCTTTTTCCTATGCTTTCAGTTCTTATAGCAGTGGCGTTTTCAGCCATGGCAAGGATTTTCTATCTCTGCAGGTTAGCCCTGGCTTGTGCTGTACTCAAGCAGATTACTTTCAGTCCTAAAGGAAAAACTGTCTAAGAGGTTTCCCATGAAGAAGCTTGATCTAATCCATTTGAGCTGGTAAAAAACTTCTGTGAGCTTTGAAATGTGCTAGACTGTACCTTACAAGTAATACACATCACTATTATAGCAAGGCAATGATTATTTAAAGTGAGGATGATATCTAGAGGTCTGGAGGTCTGTGACCCAAGAGAAGCCCTCCTAGTAGCTGCTAGAAATTTCTCTAATGAAATCCCAAACCCTGCAGGAGATTCCAGGCTTTGCTGCCAACCTGAAACCTGAGTTAGGGTTATGGAGGTCTATGAAACTTTCAAGAGAACCATGGCCAGGTTTTGGTTTCAGCTGAGTTTGCCAGTGGTGCCATAGGTTCATTTAAATGCTGAATATGTGGAAATGAGCTCCTCTCCTTCCATGTGAATGTTAATTTAGTACACTTTGTTTAGCTGCGATGGCAACACAGTTTTTGGAAACGTTCTGTGTGCATTAGTCATCAATATCTGAGCTATGTTTCTATTGTGCTCCTCTGCCAATGGTCCTAAAAAGCATCAGCAATTCATCTATTCCAGCTGGGACAAGAAAGACTGACAAACTGCAGCGCTGCATTGAAAAGCGACTAAAAATGGAATCATAGGGCATGTTTATTGTATTTTCGTGACTGCAGCAGCTAGGGGCTGATTTTCTAGCATACTGCAGCATTTGGGATTACCACTGTGGGCTGTCCTGTTTCATCCCACAGGATGAGTCAGTCGGAAGTCTACTCTTCTGCAGCCCGTGTGGAGGATCAGCCTCTCATAGCTGTACTGATGAGGGGGAGGGGGTTATATTTGTATCCAGCTACCTGGTGTGGTGGTAGTTTTACTTTTACAACCTGGTGCTAGGATGGCAATCCTCAGTAAAGTTGAGGACTTTGCATGTGTAGCACTGAATACTTACAAGTTCAGACTAAGGGGATCACATGGGGAAGAAGATGAACTCGCAATTACGAGCCTGAGATAGAACCTCTTTAATTGGGACTTAATTTTTGCTATGAGATCCTTGCCTGATCTTGTGCTAAAGGTGATAGCAGAGGCTTGGTTTCAGTCTGCAAGGTGCAAATACTGTTTCTCAATTTGTCTGCCCTTTGTTTCTGTACAAAAATGATGTGACGAGAGGTGTTCAGTCAGTGAAACAAGAAGAGTGGTCTCACCAAGCTGACTTCAGCTGAGTGAGACTAGTTCTTGCAGTGTCTGTACCTAATAGGCACTTTCAGAGGCTGAATCAGAGCTGCTAAATGACAAATTCTGTTCTCAATTGCCTTGGTTAAAGCTTGTCTTTGTGAATCCCCCCTTTGCTATCACACTTAACACAGAAAGCCCTGTCCACCACAGATTTGAATGCTGCTGCATTTTTGCCGTGTTTTCAAGGCAGCCACTATGAAAAAAGGCAACTCCCCCACTGCAGCCTGTGCCCTGCCTTGTGCTCCTGTGCTGGTGTCTGTGCTGCTGATGCTCCTGAGCCACCTGCTTGCAAATGAGTTGATTTATCTGTAATTTGTGAAGAGGAAAATGAGGAATAAGACAACTCTGTAGAGCAATGATGCCCTGCATCTCCTCCTAGGTAGAACTGCCCCAGCTGGCTGCTCCATCATATGCTTATGAGGAGGGGAACTGAGTCTGGAAGGTTTTTAAGATCAGCACCATCTATTCCAAGCAACAATAGAAGGTGTGACCTTTTTCAAATGGTAAGCTTTGTCAGTGCTCCCATTGGGATTTTCCCCCCAGGTGACTACTTAAATGTCACTTGTGGTAAACCAAGGGGTTGGAAGCACTAGGAGCTTCCCTTCCTCCTTCATGAGGCAGCGCTGAGAGCTTCTAATGAGGTTCTATATTTTTCCTAAAGTTGAAAGCATCAGAGAAGTGAATAGCAATGCATTTTTCATATCCCATGTTTTGTTCATGGTTCTTGAAGATGTCTGTTTCTTCAGCAATGCGTAAAAAAAATATCTTGTATAGCTACAATTAACACTGCAGCAATAACTCAGTGGCATGCATTCGTTGTGTTTATTGATTAGCAAACAAGCCCCCTGGGGTTTACATTGCTTCCAACACATTTGGTTCCAGCTGAATACCTGCAGTGTGCATTGATCTAAGTGTGTGATTTCTCCTAAATATCAGCCATCCTGTCCTATTGCATCACAGCTGTATATATGCTATTGTAGCTGTGCAAAACCAAGTGACTGAAAATGAAAAGTCACCATGTGAAAAATGAAACGGCACCTATTCCAGTTGCTGCTGACATCCATGAGCCCTCTCTGTCACACTGAGGTTACACCTGCATAATTCACTTGTCTTCAATAGAGCAACTTCTGATTTGTATTTGCATGTGTGAGAAACTTGAGTCCCTCAGGGCCTATAGCTGCCCAGTGCTTCAAAGAATTAGGTCTCTGCTGCAGAAAAGGACCAGATACCAAAGTTCAAAGTGAATGGATGCTTATTTCTTTACAGCTTTTGTTTTCTTTGTGAGCATAAACTACAGATCATTGCACAGGCATTGCCAGTATAGGTGTGGCTGCAGTAATTGCTGCTTATTCTTTTGAAGGAGCCTGCGCTTACAAAACAGAGCAGGATATGAAAGCAGATGAACGTGCTGTCTAAAAGGACCCAATGTGACCAGATGAAGTTCAAAGGTTGGGAAGAGCAGGATGAGTTGCTTGGCAAGATAAAGGGGGGTTACTGAAAGGTGTAGGTACCTGCTTGAAGCACCCCGCTGTGTCTTGGTGCACTGGCTGAGCAAGTGCTTTGCACTGATGCTGAAAGGACGTTGCAGATGGTGAAGACAGAAACAAAGGGAGAATGGATATGAAGGAGAAGGAAGGCTATGAGGAGAGTGGTGCTACTGCTCTGAGAGTAATGAGTTGGATTTGTTTCAGCTCATCAGCCTCTAATCTATTTTAAAGTTGATATTAAAGTATGAAATAGTGTGTGGCAAGGAGGATGGAGATACAGACAAGCTTTCAAACCAGCATTGGGGTGTAGGCTAATTCTGTATTTCTATTCATAGTTGTATAGCAGAAAAAGCACAGGCTGCATGTGGAAGAGTGAGAAGAGACTGATAAGCAAACCAGGGAGCATTAATACATCAGAAACAGGAAATTTATTCTTTCAGATCACCTACAGAGAGTGCTGCCTTTGCTTTCATCTGTCATGGTGTCCAGGTTTTGGCCTCACCCAGAGCTTGCTAGGAAGGGTCACGTTTTGAGGACTCTGGCTCTGCTGCTCCAGACATGAAGTGGACTGGTCCTAACTTGTAGAGCTACTCAGTCAGGAGTCTGATACCTGAGCTCCCCTTGCTGTAGCCCAACAGGGATGAGGTATTGACCTCTGAAGTTCTCTCTCAACCCTACTTTTCTATAACTTCAGAAAAAGTGTCCCTCTCCCTTTGCTCTAGGGGACATGGTCACACCAGGACTGTTTCTTGCAGAGATCTTAAGGAATGTGGTTTTCTAAAACACATCTTTTCTTTATCTTGTGCTGTATTTTAATGAATACTGCAGCCAGCAATAGTGAAAATGGCTGCAGCAGGACTGCAGATGAGGCTCTGAAGATATTACTCATGCTAAGAGACAGGGCTGAGGTTTTGGTGGTAAGAGGCTTGGATGCAGAAAGGAAGGAAGGTTTCATCCTGAGCTTCCCTAGCTCTGCTCACCCACAGCAATCACAGTTGTTGCTTCGGAGTGTGGAATAAGAAGCAGTCTCCAAGGTTCATTGGGCTCTTGCCTATTAAGGGCTTTAAAAACTAGGGTCAGGACCTTGAAACAGATCTGCAGGCTGGGACTGCATGGAGTTTGTTTGCTATCTGTGCAGTGAGGGGAGCAGTTTTGTTTCAGCTCCAAGCTGATCAGTGCCTGCGGTACAAAACCACCTGGAACTGATTGAAAACACTGGTGACCGTTTTCAGCAGAGAGGCAGAGGCAGGCCAACAGACTGGGAACATGCTGCCCTTATCCCCTGGTTACACTGGTGGAGGCATGTGTGGGAGGCTTATGCTGACACTTCCCACACTGTATGTGCTTTGTGAACTTTCAGTTCCAAGGCTGTCAAGATAAAGTCTTTCGTTGCAATTACAGACATGTTTTATTTTCTTGTAATAGAGTTGCACACATTTATTTTTATTCTAAGCATACTGTCCCAGCGAGAAGCCATTGCTTAGAATGACAACAACTTCTTGCTTTCAAATCCTGCTCTTCTGCTCGTATGTCTCTTTCTTTTTCCACAGGCCATGTGCATGGCAGAGTAGTTGTGTAGGCTACAGGACTCTACTTGTTAGACCCATGGAGACAAACTCCACTAGAAAACTATCTCAGGTTTGGCCAGGATTTCCAGGTGAATTCCAAATGTCATTAGAAAGATTTATTGGTTTGTATCTGATAAAGTGTCCTTTGTTTCCTTTCTATTCTCTAGCTTATGATTCTGGAAGAGTATCTAGTGGAAAGAATAGTTGTTCACAGCTGATGACTTTTGATGGTCCCTTAAGGAGGGCTTCATGCTCTTTGCTGATGAGCCCATTGATATTTTAGCACATGGAACAAAGTTAGGATGCTCTGGGTATTTACAAATGTAATCAAGGAGTATTATCCAGATGTCCTGTACTTCATTTGAGAAGTACAACTAAGTATACATAATAAGATCAATACATTCCAGCATTTATTTTTGTCAGCCTCAGAATCTTGGAGGAGATGAGAAACTTCCTGCTCCCAAAGTGTTGTAATTGGAAACCAGGTGGGACTATTGCTGCAAGTCTGAGGATGCAGTGTGGATAAAGGATGCTTTAGTCAATGTGTAAGAGGAATTGATTGCAACTTGCCTTAGGAAAATAAATTAGGAATGAAGGCTCATCTGTGCTGAGATGCAACTCAGGTAGTGTACTTTCGTGAGAGGGAGTGATACGGCAAAACAGGGTTTATTTTGCAAGTGGCAGAAAGAAGCCTCTTAGTTCCAGCTCTGTCACCAGACTGTTGATGGGCATGGGTAGTTTATTCTGCCCCAGGTTTTTAGTTCTTTGGCCTACTCTGTCCTCCCAGCATCTCCTCTAGCTCTTTGTCAGGCCATGTTGTTCCTGCAGGAGAGCTTTGATTCATCATTTCTCTGTGGAACTGAGCCTTTTCTCTCTGCCCTCCATCTTTGGCAGTTCTTGCAGAACACCCCTGGTATCACTGAACTTTCTGACAGGACAGAGAGATCTCTCATGCCATGGTGCAGCCAGTTTTTCCAGTGCTGATGCTCCTATTTCAATTAGTGCAGGCTTTTCCATGTGCAGTATGATGATGTCTGGATGAAATCTGGGACTGCAGCTCATACATATACAGATATAGCTGCTGGACCAGTAATTCTTCTGTCTCCTTTTCAGCTTATAAAACACAGCTCTAAATAGAATCTCAGTAAAACAAGGTTCCAGGTCCAAGAAGTAGGGTAATGATTTGGAATTGGTTTTTCTCCTGTTTTCTGTTGTTCCACCCAGGTGTGGTGGCTTTCTCCTCACTGCAGAGGAGATAGGGGCTACGTTCTTCAAGGGGAAATTCCAGTTTGGGGTAATGCAAATGAAAACACCATGTGTGTCCTTTTTCATTCAAATTACATACAAAAAGAAATTGGTGATATGAGACATGAGCAAAGGCAGAACAGAGCCTAGAGTCTTTAATCTTTAAAATCTATTTTACATGATTAAAAGGATCCTGCCTGGAGAAAAGCAAGATGGGCTATTTATATCTCCATTCTTCTCCCCACTGCTCCCCCTTTTTTTTTTCCCAGAAAATACTGTTCAGTCTTTCACATCTGAAAGACCACGGCTGGCTGCCATTAATTTTAATGCTAAATCCTCATCAGCATTTCAAAACATTATGAAAATGTCTAAGAAACTGTCTTCTAGTAGCTTGAAAATATCGCAGGCAGCAACCTAAATAATACTGTAAGTGCCCTGGTAAGTACAAGAGCACATGCTGGAAAGGAAAAGAGAAAAATAAAAGGCTTTAGACCACCAAGCAAACGTCAGTTCTACAAAGCAGGCATAAATGGATTGCAGGATTTCATGGATGCTGAGAGTTTGAATTACTGACTGAGCTACATCTCACTTACTGGAAATGTGGTTTTCTTTTTAGAGAATGCCTCAAATATTGAGTGCTAGTTTGCTGTGCAGTCTGTTCCATGGGCAAGCACACTAATAACCTCACCTGTAGGGTTTTGTTTAGGCTGACAAATGCAATTAAATGGATGGAATATGGCCAGGACTCCAATATTAACACTCTATTACACTGTATTGGTGAAGATGATGGATGCCAATTAAATTGAAATCAGTAGTCAAAGGTTAATGATGACTCTGATCAAAGCACTTCTTCAGCAAAGCATTAAATTTATCCTAAAGTTCAATACATGTATTTAAGTCCTGCTTAAGATTGAGCATGTACTTAAGTAATGTCCTGCTTAGGGAAGGGCTGAACCATGCGCTT
>JANHGB010004061.1:27993-42658 GCA_026283785.1 Coracopsis vasa | reverse complement strand
GGTTGGGAGGGGACACAGCCAGGACAGCTGGCACCAAATGACCAAAGGGATATCCTATACCATATGCTGTCATGTTCAGCATATAAAGCTGGGGAAGAAGAAGGAAGGGAGGACATTTGGAGTGATGGCATTTTTCTTCCCAAGTAAGCATTACACATGATGGTGTCCTGCTTCCCTGCAGATGGCTGAACACCTGCCTGCTGATGGGCAGTGGTAAATGAATGCCTTGTTTTGCTTTGCTTGTGTGTGTCTGTTTTGCCCATTATGTTAACTGGTGACTGATCTCCCTGTCCCCATCTCAATCCGTGAACTTCACTGCATTTTCTTCCCTGTTCTGTTGAGGAGGAGTGATAGAATGGCTTGGTGGGAACCTGGTGGCCAGCCAAGGTCAACTCACCATAGAACCACTGTTCCAGATGAGTGATTTAGAGACACTCAGAGAATCACTATAAAGGTATTAGCAAAAGTGGTTTTAAGGTGAATTTATAAAAGTGCATCTTAACAAAGTTTGATGACAAATTTCACTCTATTACTCACTACCTGGATGAAACATTGAAAGGAAAATTGAGTTAGAATTAAGATAGAATGATTTATGGAGATGAAGACACAAAAGGGTAAGATTCTCCCACTGAGTCATAAGGTTCAGAGTGGCCACCCCTTGCTTTCCAAACTCCTCATGGTGCTTAGGTGACTAGGTCCAATCTTAAGTATCAGACTGGGACAATGGTTTATATCTAATGTAATTACCTACATTGACTTCATTAGTATTGATTTAGCATGTTATCAGCAATTTACTGAGGATATGTTGCCAATAAGAGGTCTCTCCACCTTGAATAAGAAAGATTCTCTCAGTCTCAGGTAAGGAATCTCTAACTTTAAGAGGCTTCCCAGTTCACGGGGAGATCACAGCCATGTAGCCATGCTGCCCAGCAGGGAGAGCTCAAGGAAGGCTCACTTAGGCCGTCATATATAATATATGTTATATATAATACATGTTATAGATATTATACATATGTGCTTTATATATGTTATATATACACATTATATATATATATGTTATATATATGTTGTATAAACTAGTTTAATCATAGTCAAATTGCATATGATGAAATGTATATGCATTGAGACTCCTTGTACCCACAACTTTCTTTGTTGCTTAATAAATGAGTCTTGGAGAAACTATATCCTATCCATGTGTTAATCACATGATCAGTGCTCCAAGCTCATATGCATTGATTCTCACTGTGTCACTCTGCTCCTCTGTGGGTTTCCTGGAGAAGTTCTTAGACTGGATGCACCTCAGGCCTTTAACTCCTTTGGATCCTGTACCAAAATACTACTAGTTTGGTTAAGGCAGTTGAGTGCATCCATCACAATCACAAATATTTTCAATGCAGTTAAAATGTTATTTCCCCCACTCAAAATGGTATCAACAACCTTCTGACTTGATGAGGAACACATTTTTTTCTTCCTCAAAGGATATTATCAATGCAGTATGGTTTTAAATTCACAGAGATACTCACAAGCTCATCCTTAGCTTCCATAAACTCATGTTCATTCCAATTTTCAATGTAATCCGATTTTCAGTACTACAAAATTTAAAATAATACACCTTACACAATCATTTGACAAGTTAAAAAGGATCAAGGTAAGCTTTTTCCAGAAGAAAATGCATCAGCGTTCAGACTGTACTTTATGACACATACAAATATGGATTTAGCTATTCCCCCTTTCACACAGAGGTTTCATATGTATACTGAATCATTTCCTATAACTGATTTAATACTAAAATAACAATAAAATGGATTTCTCAATAGTTACCTGTTTGTCTTTTAGCCACTTTGATTTAACAGGTAGTTGCTGATTAATAGCACATACAGGACTGAGGGCTCAGAGAAAGAGGGAAGAAGCCTAGTAGCTTAAAAAATATCCCAAAGCTGAAAAGCTAAAGTGATTTTTCACATTTTGCCTCTCTCTTCCTAAACTGAGATTTGGAACAGCTTACACATATAGAAGAAATACTAAGAGAGTTACAGTTTGCTGACTTTTAGTATGCGATTGTTCTAATACTGCTACCACAATCTCAGGAAAAAAATGCCAGAAGGTAGTCAGTGGAGAAAGTTGCAGCTACAGGATACCCCTTTCATATTGCAGGTACCTTCCTCAGAAATGCATATGTCCTTTTCCCAGCTTACGATCTAGGGTTCAGTTTTCTTCACTGAAGACTGCTCTCTCAACTACCTTTTGTGTAAAACACCATACTTAGAGCATTTAGAAATAAAGCGGGAAATTTAGGCTCCTTTTTTCCCTTAGCCTAACCTAGTTAAAGACCTTGCCTTCACTGACTTCCATAACCAACAGGTTAGAAATATAATGTCCCCTACTTGTCCCCTCTCCTCCTTCTTTTTTTTTTTTTTTTGTTTTGGTTTTGGTTGAGGGTGGGGTTGAGGCAGGAGGGAGGAGGTAGGAGGGTTTTTTTAGTTTTTGTCTTGTTATTTCTTGTCTGCCAAAATTAAGTAACTAAATGTCCACAACTTTACATTCAGTCTGAGTAGCTCTTTCCTGGTAAAAACATTCTTAGGATGGCAGAAGTTAAAGATTTTAATTCCTTTCATCTGGAAAGGGCATTGAACCCAGGAATCTTTGACAAAGGCAAAGACTTAATCAGAGAGGTGTTCTTAGAGCATGACTAATACACACTGAGAGGATTGGACTCTTTACAAACTATCACTTACTTTTAAGTGCCATAACTGTCAGGCTATAAGTTATTCTTATCTTTTGGCGTATTCTTCATTTCTTCTATTGAAGCTATGTCACTATATGGGAAAGAATTCATGATTTATGAGGTTAGAAAGAATGTTGAAAAGTGAGTTTATCCAAATACCTTTACAGCTGGAACATCTACTTCAAAGAAAGGAATTCTGTATTTTCTGGGGGTTTGTTCAGCTTGTTTTGACAGAGAAACATGATTTATTTGATCATAAACATTTTCTTTTTTTAAAACTATATTTCATGTCAACTGATTTGGACAGAGAGATAAGGGTTCTGAGTGTATTTGTTCTTTCAAGCTTTACAAAGCTTCGCAGGTTAAAAAGGGAGGCCTTTGCAACTGGGAAAATCATTCATTCAGGTTGAGTTTACTAAACACTAGAGAATGAATTCAGGAGAAAGAACTTTTAAACCAGAAGTGGTTGAACTTCTGAGGATCCACATTTCTTTGTTTTCATGTGTCCTGACCTATACCCTCTTAAATCCAAGTGTCATGCTTTCTACCTTGATTCCTTGTTCTCCCACCTTCCCCAATTAAAACCTCACTTACATGTCTCATATTTCTTGCATATTTCTCTTTCCTATAATCTCTACTTTCCAAGTTTCTCTAAGATGGGGAATAGAGTTTCTGAAGCTTTTACACTAACATCCTTGTAGATCTGATGAAGATTGGTTGTTTTCATCACCTTCTTACACATTATTAGACAGAAGACACCTTGCAGTCCCAGTCTCAAGAATCTTTACTCTTTTACTCCTGACAACATTTAAACCCTTAGATTTAAATCCTTAGATTTAAATAGATAAACTCTCAGTTGCAGGCCATTGCCACAACCCAAGCATCTGCTATTGTCTGGGAAAGAAATGAGGATGAGATAAGTTGTATACCATTTTCAAGGGCATTCTTCAACTCTTCATGAGAAGAGAATATTTCACAAAGAAGTGTGACTAGCCTTTCTGTGATATAACTTGTCCACCTGTGGAAAATCTTCAATTGAACACACTACTGATGTTCACCTACTCCATGTGGCAGACGAATATCGTTGTTAACCTAACCATCACGTAGGTTTTTAATAACTTCAAATGAGATTATTTAATCTTTATTTTTGTCTGTGAGTTCCCTTCAAAGAATTTTTGCGTGAAGTGAATGTTTTAAAGTAGATTTAACAGAGAAGTAGAGATCTCAAAGATGAGAAAGTTCCTGCTTGTTTCACAGAAATAAGTGGGTGGCTAGTGCTGGGATTGAGGTCTAATCACTTTCAAGCAGTCACACAACAGCTTTCACAAAGCTGTCACATTTCTTTGTGGAAAGAGTCATAATAAACCCCTGAATTCTATTGTACTGAATACAAATTTGCTGAAAAATTAATTTAGTAAAATTAAATTAATTAATCAATGAAATGACAGAAATCAGTAGGAACATGGCTTCGCATAAACTAGTCTATAAATGATGGGACACACAGTATTGCAACTGACCTATTAACTCGTACTTTTCTTTTAAGTAGTACTTTACTTTAAACTTATATTCAGTCACTTTATATGTCTGTCTCCATTTCTAAATAAAATAATTACTTTTGTATTGCTACATATTTTTTAAACACAGACAACTATCTTCATAATTTTATTGTATAATGATTACATAGGTGTCTCTTTAAAGTAATAGAAGGTTGATATTTAAGATTGGACCCTGTTCTTAACATTTCCTAGTGGATAGTACTATGTTGTTGAACACTGAATGTGACTTCAGTTCTAACCTACATATTAAGACTTTAACCTACGTATTAAGATGCCATTCTGAGATATTCAGCATTTCCATTGCACTGTTGGAGAGCTCAGACACATTGATCACGTTTCTCTTTTCCTAACTGGGACTTAACAAAGCCTGTACTGCAGCACCTCATTCTTCAGTACTTCTAATTTTTGTTAGATCTAGCTAAGACTGTCTTAAATGAGTAATTCACAGATTAAGATATCAAAACCAAGGAAAGCACACTGAATTTGGAACAGCTTTTTTCATCTACAAAGGACAAATTATAGTTTGAAAAAAATCCCTGCCCAAAGTCTACGAGGCTGAGTCTCCTAATTTGCAGTTGAAAATGTCATAACTAAAAGTTATATTAATATCAAAATTGTGCAGTAAAGTATAAATTAATAGTATGATTTATACATGCATAGAATCTCATGAAATAAAATTCAATTAAGATTTTTAGTTTATATTAGAAGAAGTTTATTTTCTCATAGATATCCCTATTTGCTTTTCTTCTTCAGATCTTTTCCTTTCAAGGATATTATGCTGTAGCATTATATGTCCACAGAGTTTAGCTTGTTTATTATATTCTTCAGCTGGTTATCTAGGAAAATATTGTCACCACTTCATGATGATAAAAGTTCATTTAGATATCTTAAAAATCTTCTTCTGAAGTGTCATATTTTGAATTTCTCCCCACCATGACAGATAAGTGAGTTATTAATATATTTCATAATATCAACTAAAAAAAAACCAGGGGATTTACTGGATAAGGGCTTGATACAGCATACAATAGGAATTGGATGTTCATAGGTGTTTTGTTTGGGATTTTTTCATCTAAAAATTATCTTATTTCTTCATTATTCCAAAGAAAATATAAAAATATTTTTTATTAACTATGAATTGGATGACTTCACACTTCTAACATTGATTTAGTCTTTTAAGAGAATCACAATAAATAGCAATATTATAAAACTAATTAACATAAGAGTATAAATGAAGCTGATCTCCAGTCTTCTGCATAACTAAACTACATAGCTGTTAAATACTGTCATATACCCTAGAGTATTATTAGCCATAATATCTAATAATTTAGATGTTCTTTATTATTTATAAGAAATAAAAACATAGCATCCTTGAGAGATTTACAGTAATACATGACCAATCCTTTACTGTCTATGAATTCACTGGTATTACATTTGGGTATACAGTATATGATTGCTCTCTTAGTTCAGCATGAATGTCTTAGTTAAATCACCTCACAAAATCAAACTGAAAGCTGATCAGGTCTGAATTGTGTTACTCTGATCCACTATGTGTTCCAGTAAAAAACCTTGGATAATGCCTGACAGTCCTGGAACCAACTCTTTAATTATTTTTCTTAATAATAATAATGGGAAATAAAATATAAGTTTCATTGATTTACTTCCCTACTTTCTTTGTGAACTACCTGTGGCACCACTCTGTTGAAGGTCTGTAGTTATGAGTCATGGGCCGCAATCCTTCAACTGGGAGGATTAACTTTTCTCACTATTGTTTTTGCATTCATGCCATAGAATTAATGAAGCTCATGCAGCAACACTTTTTGATTTTAAGTTTCTTGCACCATGTTGATAAGTTTAATGGATAGCCCTGACCTTTAAATTATAGCACACATTCAGTGAATCAGCAGAGTAATAGGTCATCTAATAAACATGAGTTCTACCTCCAGTATATAAAGAATAAGCATCTAACAAACTCACATCTGATCACTGGCAAAATACTCCATACTGTACAAATAAAATATTTGTTTATCCTATTAAAATGTCAAGCTTTATTAACTTGAAGAGGTCACCAGCTACAGCTTCACACATATGCATGTTAATTTATTACAGATGTCCTGGGTTCAGCTGTAAAAGTTATTTTTCTCCTCCTCAGTAGCTGTTGCAGTGCTATGTTTCAGCTTTAATCTGAGAATAATGCTGATAACACTGATGTTTTAGTTGTTGCTAAGTAGCGCTTACTCTGACCAAGGACTTTTTCAGTCTCATCATCTGCCAGTGAGGAGGGGCATAGGAAGCTGGGAGGAAGCAAAGACAGGACACCTGACCCAAACTAGCCAGAGGAATATTCCATACCACAGCACATCATGCCCAGTATATAAACTGGAGGGACTTACCCAGAAGGCCCAGATTGCTGCTTGGGTCTGGCTGGGTATCGGTCGGTGGGCGGTGAGCGGTTGTATTCTCTCCCTTTGTTATTTCCCTTATCATTATTATTATTGGTGGCAGTAGTAGTAGTTTTGTGTTATACATTAGTTACTGGACTGTTTTTATCTCAACCTGTAGGGTTTACATTCGTTCAATTCTCCTCCCCATCCTGCTGGGAGTGTGGAGGAGACTTAAACTATAACATTCCCTTTGTTATAAACAAGGAAATATAACCAAAATATCTTGACATAAATTTATAGAATCTCCAGTACTCCTGTTTTCAGAGGCATTAATAGCTGAATGTAGTTAAACATTTAGTTCCTCTGTAAGTCCAATGCCTGTGCACAATATGAAGCCTGGCACAATGCAAACTGTACTGTGGGCTCACAGAAGTAGCATGTTGACCTAAAGGGAAATTGAATAAAAGAAGCCTATATTACATATACAAGTTTGAAGGGACAGAAATAAGTTTATACTATTGAATACATCATTTTTTTCTTCCTTTTGTAAATAACTTATTTTCTCATTAAACACTCTCCTCTAGTTTTCACTGTTAATTACAACACCACCTGTAGGAAATCTATTATAGCAATACAGTGCATTTCAGAGGAGATTTTTTACAGAAACTTGTTTGTACGCAAATTGGATTTCATTCCTACAACAGCAAGAACAAAACATCTAAAAGGATGTAAAAACAACTCTCAAAGCTGAATTGTCCCTAGTTCCATTGCACAGAAAGGAGAGAAGCTGATGTAGCTTTCAGCTGTAGGAGAACAATACCAACCACTTACATTTAGACCCAAGGATTAAGGAAAGTTAAATCTTGGATGAGATAAAAAAAAAAAAAAGAAAACAGAACACCAACAAAAGCCTCATACCACCATTCCCACAGTAACAAAGATAGCCTTACATGCTCTTAGTTGTGAAAAACCTTATTCTACAACTGTGTACAACGGTTGCAGTAGCAATATTAAAAGATACAGTAATAAAACCTGTTGTGCTGAACATTATTACTTGCTGAAAGCCTTTTTCCCTCCTGTATATCTCAAAATAGAACAGCAGAAGTTCTTCTGAAAGGTTAAAGATTACAAAAAGATATTTAGGGATAACAAGGAGATGTATCCCATTTTTATCTCAATGATACATTACGCGTGACCAGTGCCCAGTGCCCAAAAGGTTTTACCTGACAAATGTAGGATTCTGCTGTGCCTTATAATCTTTATGAAGAGTATATATGAAAAGCAAAGGTGTGTCCTGTTTGATCTTGAGCATGTCTTTTCTATTTTTACACAGAGGATACATTATTTTACTTGTCTCCAATGTTATTGTAGGGACACTATATGATACCATCAGAAAACCAAATAAAATTTATCTAGCTTTTTAAAGTGTTTGTACAATAATGACTTTGAAAATTTACTATGATCTTTAAATTAGAGATAGATTCAAATTTCATCTTCACCCAATTTTTTCCAGATTTTCATGTATTTTGAATCTCAAGGGAATCTCAGGAATTTGTTGAGGCTCATGTTATCAGCCAACATCTTTGTTACATTTTATACTTTCTTAAGGTTAAATAAAACAAAACTAATTTACATCAGGAGAGGAGCTGAACTTTGAAATTTATGGAAAAGAACAAAAAAGTTCTTCTGAATATCTTTGCAGAGGTATTTTTCAGATTCAAAATGCTAAGATATAGATACTCAGTACTTGATGTAATATCTGGGACTAATGTAGTGTTTTTCATTTCGGGTGTCTTTCAAGAAGTAAATGTAGAATAAATCTTGTAACCCAGCCAAGTTTGCAATACATGCAACCTTCAGTCTGTATTGATCACAGCAGCCTTCCAAGGTGGCAAGGGGATTATACATCATCACTAGACTGTATCTTAGCTCTGCTGGTATTTTTAGCATGTGCAGAGCAATGTAAGCTTCAAATTTAACTTCAGTATTGAACAGATCTCTCACACCATCGTGATGAGAAGCATATAACTGCTGATAAATACATCTGTGCTTCACTTGTACTAAGTAAAGCTCACAATATTGGAAGAACATGCTGTAGGTGTGATCATCCCTCTTCTACTGACAAGGAAATGAAGTCACAAAGACATTAAAGTAACTTGTCCAAGATCAATAACAAATAAACAGAGAGAGGCTTGCTGAGAAGCAAAATGCATTTTTTTGGCCCCATAATTTAAACCAGCTGGTGATGCATATTTCCACCTTTATGTGATCAAGTTGAGGCCATGTGACAGCACACCTATTTTTCCCCAGCTCCTGCTAAACTATTCAAATTGCAGCTGTGCCTCTCCTAAATGGTAGAGTTGAGATTAGTTAGCAATCATGACAGAAGTTGTAGAAGAACTGGCAAATATTTTTAAGGAACTTGTAGTTGTTTTTGTTAAAACCTCTTCTTGCTTTTCTGTCAGTAACCAGAGCCATAAAATCAGAGTAAGGGACCAATTTTCCTCTTTAAGTAAGAATATTCTTGCTATAGTATTGCATACTGATCATGGTTTAATTCTCCATCTCAAATGAATCTGCTGCATAATGAATTTTTTTAAAAAAGCTAAGATCTACCTTTTATTTTAAGGTTATTTTTGTGACATTAGTTTCTGCTTAGATAGGCGATGCGTCAGTTGTCAATTTCCGTCAGCCTTAGTCTACGTCCTTGAATTGCCTGATGTTAATACATATTATTTAGTACTACTGGCACAGTGAGAGAGCTTCAGTGTGGAAAGTCAATAAGTTGAGTCAAGAAGGAGAAGGGTGAAAAAACGTAAATGAACTTACATCTTGACAGACTTATTTTATTATTTGCCTTTGTATTTAAAAATATGTTAATGATGAATGAAGTGCTAGTAATGGGGTAAGGGTTATTAAATGTAATTGCTCACATGATTCACTGTGCAGTCATGATCATCTATTTGAAAAACCTATTCTTCCTGAAAGCCAGGAACACCTTTCATGGTCTTTACTAGATTTCATACAGTTTCTGTTTCAGGTCTGTTAGTGAATTCATGACCAGTGTATATGCATTGAGTATTTCAAACCATTTTCCTAACTGTAATGATGTTGACATTAGAAATAGTTTATAAAATTATCTAGAAACAACTTTTTGAAGGCATTTTTGAAAAATATGGATGGATTTTCTAGTCAACATTTATTTAATTCAAATTAATAACTTTACATAAGGATTGATTTTCAATGTTCTTATTTTATTTAGTGTAATTTATTTCTAAATTATTTTCATACAAGGTATTCAGATGCCTAAATCTTCTGATGCATGTGGCTGCATTCAAAAAGGTAAATGTCTCTCCTACCCACTTATTAAAAAATGTTGCAATTATACATAAAAAAAATCCCTCTCCTTTCAAAACACTGAATTCTTAACATCTGCCTAAGTGAAATAGACTTTTCCAGAGGCATGCCAGATATTTTAGCCTTTGCTGGGAAGTACTTAACCATCCAAATGAGAGTTTCTCCTTCTGTAACTGAGAAGGAGATTAACTAATTGTCCTGGAGCCAAAATTCCTTTCTTCTGACAACCCATACCTATAGGACCTGTATTACCAGAAGTGCAGATTTCAAAACATTGCAGTTTTGTAACTTCTGTATTTTTCATCTCTCTGTACTTCTTTATCTCAAAAAAAGTATACAATTTCTTCAGTGAAGAACAGAATGAGTCTGGAATAAGACTCTTACTCGGTTTGTTGGGTTTTTTTTGGGGGGGTGAGAGTGACTGTGTGGAAATTTAGTGCTTTTCTTGTTTTATCCCTGTGTTTAATGACAAAAAATTAACAGTGTAAAATAAATATCTGCATTGATTTGATTGTATATTACATGCTCTGGAAGTCCATTTACCTCTATTTTGAGGACCTATTGCTTTCCTTAACCTTCTTGTGCTGTGAACTAACTGAATACGGGTGATCATTTTGTTTACTACTCTGTGATCACTGACAATTGTCTTGCAGGAAAATACCAAATTATTTTCCTGTATTACTAGTCAAAGTGTAGAAGTAGAAGGTTGCTCAACAGAACCTTCTAGTGACCTTCTATTCAAAATGAGAAAACAAAAGACAAACAGCTTGTTACTACTTGGGGGAACCAAGTTTGATAAAGTATCTTCTTAGGAGTAGAGAAACTTGAGACAGGATTTGTGGCTGATCAAGAAAAGTCAAATAAGAAAGAAGACTGGATACTGGAAAGGCACCAGAACTGCTTAGAGAACCCCTTTCTCTGCAATCAAAATGAAAGCTATGATGGGTTCAAGAAAAGGACATGAAAATCAGAAAGAACACAGGCAAAGATTAGGAAGAGAAGGATGTACAGATACTCATTATTTAATGAATATGCTTATTTCTTTTAGGCCATTATAAAGAATTATTTTTCTATGAATCCTTCATTTTATTTTTCAACTAGTGTGTTCCTTAAGTAGGCTTACAAACTAGAAGATCTGTGAAAGGGATAGCAGGACACTTGAGAAAGGATATAATTAACTTACTTGGAAGTATTGATCATGTGTCTGGTAGGGCAAGAAAATGGGTTTGATCATAGACTAAGATTCTTGATTTGGAAAGTTCCCATTCAGAAAGAGTGCACCTGATTAAGGCTTTGAGGGAGAGATAATGAGGACTAAGTAAAGTCAGAACTGGAGTTTACTTTGATCAAGGGAAAGTTTCATTTTGGTACCCTGGAGAGAGCATTTAATTAATAATTTGGATTAATTAAAACATGTGAGTGCCATTTTCATCTCATTGTTCAAGGGAGTTAATTTAATACAGCTCATATGGCTACTGCAACAATAGTGTGGGATTATTTCATTCCCATTGTCTAGTGTTTCATTCATAATCTTTCTCTAAAATTCATATTTTACATTTTATGCATTAGAAATTATTTTGCTGTGTTAAGTATCTAAAAAGAAGTAAAGAATTAAAACTCGTATAGTCTTGTTCATTTGACTTTTCAAAGATTTTTTCTGCAGCATATCCTGTGACCTAACAACACAAAATCATGTTGTAATGACAGTACTTAACATCGTGTAATCACTGCTGATGAGTATTAATAGCTGAGATCACAGCTCAATTGTAACATTTAACTGCAGTTCTTAATTGTTATTCATTAATGAGTTGAAAGTTCACAAGAGGGAAAAGAAAGGCGAGGTCATTTTGAGCTAGATTTCACCAATATTTGTGGTCACAAATTTTCAATTTATAAGCATATTTTGTTTCCTACAGTAGAAAACATGCTGCAATACTGAAATGAGCATATTAGTGTTTGCAAAGAAATGTTATGTTTTGAAACTACCTGGGAACAATGATGCTTGCTTGAGTTTTCCCTGACAAAAAAAAAAAAAAAGAAAAGCTATTCCTATATAACTGTATCTTTTCTTATTTTTTTTTTTGTTTTGTTTTGTACTCAAGAAACTGGAAGTATAAAAGACAATGAATTAAATAGTGGTACTGTTGAAAAACCACAAAGAAAAATTTGTTCAGCTGTTTCTCACATGCAACCTGGGGTACAGAAAAAAGACCATACTTTAAAACACGAAAGAACCCAACAGCTAGAGGTCAGCAGCAACCATTTATATTATTTTTTCTGAGGCTGAGCAAAGGGAATGTAGATATTCTATAACTGCCCTGTTAGTCTTATTAAACTGAATGTAATTGCTTTTTCTTACTACAGGTGAAGAATAGTTTTGTTTGGTTTTTTTCTTACAAATGACATTCAAGCGGTTTTAGTGAAGAAAACTTTCTGCTTTAGTTGATACAGAGGCACAGGATACAGACTAACACAATTAACTCCTTCGTGTGCTTTGAATAAAGCAGGTGTGACTTGCGGTTTAGCTCAGGAAATACTCAGATATGGAATTTGATTAAAAGGTCATTTATTCAGTATCTGATTTTTATTTGATCAATGATATGAATCTTTGCATATTTTATTCAAATAGGCAGTTACAATTGTGTCTGGAAATACAGAGCTCTCTGTAGCTTAGATTTTCTTTGACAGCTAAGCAGAGTATTAAGATTAATGTATACATCCATAAAGCCACCAGATGTCCCTTTGTCCTTCATTTGTATTTAGTGCTGAACTACGCAAAATACTTCAGGGCATCTCTCCATGGTGTTTTATCTATGAATGCCCTCTGTAATTCATTTATGTGAAATTCATTTGTAACCCTAGCCAGATCAGAATCCAATTTTACAGGTAGAAAAAAATTGCTAAACCTTTTTACTCTTAGCTATTCACAGGTCTTCAGTTGTGTTAGTATGACCATCTCTATGATTGCATAGTTTCCAGAGATGTTTATACAAATAATGTCTCTGTGCATCTTACTGTGCCTCCATTTTCTTAGATTCTTCAGGACAAATGTTCTGAGGCTCATTTCAATTGTTTAGCATCTTTTGGAAGCCACTTGCAGTGAAGAAAGAATGAGAATGGGAAATATGTTCCCCTGGAAACAGGTGCACAGAAGTTTATGTATGACATCTTTTGCATTCACTAGCTCCCCAAAAAGAGATGTTAATGGTAGCTGACAAACCCACCTCTAAGTTGTCCTGTGAAAAATATCTTTTATTCTTTGAACAACTGTCCTGTAGGGTCTGAATTCTGACTCCTATATTTTTTTTCCCAATTTAGTAAGCCAGACAAAATTAAATAAATATTTCCCATATAGCTGTCACCCAACACTTCATAATCCAGAACCCTGTGCTTTAACATATGGTAGTGAATATTCAAGTAAGTTAAATTAGTTATACATTAAATTGATATCTTTGCCTCGTAAATACAAGCACTATTTAATTTCAACAAGGCAGTTAAAATTATTGGTACTTTTTCTCTTTGCAATCAGTGTGCTTTTATGTAAGTTACTGATCAATTCAGTTGAGAAGAACAGAAATTTCCATCAGGGATGGAAAAGTGTCAGTGCAGCAACTGCGTGAAAAGTGCTTCTGCTGTCCACTTGTCCTGGGTTCAGCAGTAGCAGTTTTTTTTCTCCTTAGTAGCTGGTGAAGTGCTGTGGTTTTGATTCTCAGCCTGATAACAGCGCTGATAACACCAATGTTTTTAGTTGTTGCTCAGTAATGTTTACGCTGACCAAGGACTTTCTGAGCCTCATGCTCTGCCAGGGACGAGGGGAAGCCGGGAGGAAGCAGAAACAGGACATCTGACCCAAACTAGCCAAAGAGGTATTCCATACCAAAGCGTGTCATGCCCACTATTTATATAACTGGGAGCAGTTACCCTGTAGGGTTAGATCACTGCTAGGGTCGGGCTGGATATCGATCGGCAAGTGGTGAGCAGCTGTATTCTCTTCCCTTGTTGTTTCCCTTATTATTATTATTTGTGGTAGCAGTAGTGGTTTGTGTTATGCCTTAGTTACTGGACTGCTCTTATCTCAACCCGTGGGAGTTACATTCTTTTGATTCTCCTTCCCATCCCAAGTTAGCAGCATACACATCCCTTATCAGATAGAGTCTGCAACATTGAATGTCACAGTCCATTCAGAGTAAAGATCATACTCACAATATACTTCTAGGTGCAAGCACTTTGCATGACTTCATGTTTGTCAGTCAGTTTATAAAAACTTGTCTGCATGCTGGCAGAGATGATGAGTTAGTGCCCTTGACTGGTAGTCCATCTTGTACAGTCTGCTGTCTGACTTCCCAATACACTGCACAGTCATGATCATCTATCTAAAATACCTATTTTTCCTGAAAGCCAGATACACCTTTCATGGTCTTTACCAGACTTTATCCTGTTTCTGTTTCAGGTGTATTAGTGAATTCAAGACTAGCTGCTGTGGTTTAAGCCCAGCTGGTAACTCAGACAAATGCAGCTGCTCGCTCACTTCTGCTCCCCTCCACACACACACACACACACATACATGCACACCTGCTCCCGGAAGGATGGCGAGGAGAATTGAAAGAATGTAACTCCCACAGGTTGAGATAAGAACAGTCCAGTAA
>JANHGB010004061.1:0-14198 GCA_026283785.1 Coracopsis vasa | reverse complement strand
TCCTGGGCATGACGTGCTGTGGTATGGAATACCTCCTTGGCCAATCCGGGTCAGGTGTCCTGTCTCTGCTTCCTCCCGGTTTCCCCTCCTCCCCGGCAGAGCATGAGGCTCAGAAACTCCTTGGTCAGACTAAACATTGCTAAGGCACAACTGAAAACATCAGTGTTACCAGTGCTATTCCCAGGCCGAAAGTTAAAAAACACAGCACTGCACCAGCTACTAAGGAAGAGAAAAAAATGACCCCTACTGCTGAGCCCAGGACATGAGTACAAAAGAAATAACCTTTTCCTTCTAGAACAGCCGGTGAAAGCTAAGTGGTATGGTGAGCTAGTGAGCTAGGTCAGTTCAAATTATATCAGTTTAGCATTTTTAGGAAACTGAATTGAGCTCTAAATTTTTCATGAAATGCATACGTAAAAACCTCTAAACAGTATTCACTTACATTACAGAACAATGGACAATTTTCACAAAAGAAACTAAAAATAAATGAGATGTAAATTTTATTCTAGAAGTGAGCATAGTGAACTCAGATGACAAAATTTGCTTTTCTCTAAAAAAAAACCAAAACAAACAAAAAAAAAGAGGTCTGTTCCAATATTTAACAAAATTTCACGTTTGTATATAACATAGCTAATAATTTAGAAATGCGTGATGTTTGCATCCTGAATTTTCATAGAACTGTCTTTGGGTTTTCACATTTGCAGTATTAACATAGCTAAGTTGCATGCTCAGACCTAAGTGTTCCTCTTTTCCAAGCTGGAAACTGTTTTTTTTTAGGGTGGAAGTCACCTGATCCATTGTAGTAAATGGTTATCTCAGGATATGAATAATGTTGTTGCAGTGCTTATTTAAGTCTACTAGCTGTAAAGACAGCTTAGTGTGTCTCAGGCAGAGACATTAATACAATCTGTTTTTATCAGATGAATCCCATACAAAATACCCTTTTGAATTCAAGTCTGCTGTTAATTTGCATTGTAATAGGTTACGTGAAGAGGAATCAGTGGCAAAATTAAACTGAGAGATCTAAGTTTCAGAAAGTGACAGAAACACACACAAAAAGATTAAAACCACCATGGAAAAGTTAGGTGGAAGAAGGGAGGCTAAGAAAGTAGACAGAAAGCACACACCCATGAAAACGTGGAAAAATACGCCATACTGACAGGTACCTTATCTGTGTAGTGCCCAACTGTGTTAGGAAAGCCAGAGTATCATAAAAGCCTATTTTAAATAACTCTGCACTTCTGTTACAATAGCTCCAAGGGGCTTGCTTTCACTGAAGGTTTGTTTCTCCAATTTCTCTCTGGAAAGCTCCACAGAAGAATTTCAAATTTCTACAGAAAATAACATATACTGTTGCATGCCTTCAAATTCATAAATATCTAGGAAAACCTTCTGTAGCCCCCCTTCCAAAGATGAGTAACCTCTCTTCCTTCAGGAGAATGCTTTACAAACCTCCTTTGTAGTATATAGAAACCTGGAAGTTAAGGACAGACTGTGAATGGGGTAGAAGCAATAGGAGATTGAAAATATTCTAGGAGAAACTACTCTCAGACTTAGGGGCAACAAATGTAGTGAAACCAGATTTTTTTCAACTTTTTTTTCCCCAAAGACAAATAGCATTAATATAGCAATACTACTAACATTAGTTAAGAATAATTTATTTTACCCTCAGAGTCAGGATGTTTTAAAATTTTATTGACATAACAGTCTGTGAAATTGGGTATTACCATGTCAGTTACATTGATGGAGAAGCAAACATAACACAAATATACATAACTGCCAAATGTTCAGTTAAAATAGAGGTAAAAATTAAATGTGAACATACCTTCTTGCCACTTCTGCAAGGATAGCTTTTGTTTCTATACAACAGTATTTCAGGAAGGACAGAGTTTTGGTGAGCAGAAACTTCCTGAGGTTTTACCTGCGAATTTTCCTAATCATTATCTATTAAATGGTTTTAAATTGTGATCTTCTTCTAGCAAATGCAAACTCAAATGCAAATAGTTATTTTAACTAAATACACAGATACACATTTTGATTATTATGGAATTCATAAATGAGAAAATAAACAGTAGTAACTATGTCAGCAGTTCCAGCTGTAATCCTCAAATAATCTGTGGTTATGTTTCCAACTTCTGGTCAAACTGATTACCCAGCCCCAGTAATTAGTACCACTTAATGTAAAGTGCTGTTTAGTGTATTAGAAATCTCTTGTCAGAAGATGCCCTGGGCTGACAGCAGGGTGACCAAACTAATTCTCGCTTTTAGAACAGACAGAAATTGTAGGTCAGGGATAAGCAAGATATGTTCATATTTCAGCTGCCTCAATTACATCTGAATCTAGGACAAAAATGTCTTGTGGTTAAGTCATACATGCAACTGACCCTTTACCTTCATGAATATGAATGCTCACAGAAAAGTTAAGCTAGGAAAAAATAGACTGGTAATTTCTCAAAAGTAAGTTGGCAGGCTATGTTTATTTATTTATTTATTTATTCTCCAGGCATAAAGCCTACTTTAGGATAAATGTGATTTTTTTTTACTCACACTTTGTTTAGAGATATTCAGGAGTTTAAAAAATGCTCAAAATACCCATAAAAAAACCAGAACTAATTTCCAATATGAAAATATCTTCAGGCAATGAGCAAAACTTCCACAGAAACTACCTACTGAATAAGAGAAGACTGTGACATTTACAGTAAAAAAAGAGCGCTCATGTCAGAGGGGTGTTTCTCCACAATTTTTTCTAACACTATCATTTTTGACACAATATAAAATTTGTGTCATCTCACTCAAGTTTAGATCCTGGGAACAAGCCTGTAATCAACATTAAAACTGGCCCTGTAAGAAAGCTGAAAATTAACAACATATCTGAGAGAAAACGTGGTCTTAAAAACAATACTAAGGAAAGTAATTTTTATATTCCCATTACTGAAATGATGCTTTTTTTAGTGATACCAGTGGGAATAGGACTGCACTCTTTGAAATATGTTTAAAAATTCCAGCTTCATAAGAAGTATTTGACATATTAATAAATTTATCAAACATATCATTATATAGTTTGCCGTTCATAGCTAAGGACATCACATTGTTTGATAGCATGATTTTCAGTGATATAATTACAAGTCAAAATTACTGCAGAAATGTAGATGACTATAAGGAAAATTAATCTTATTCCATACCAGTAAAACTCACAGGAATTTCTCAATGATGTTAAAAAGTAGACTTGGGGTCAAAAGATAAATATAAATACACTTATATTTATAATCTTAATATATTTAGGACCCATTAATTTATATGCAGCTCTTCACTGTTCTGAATAGATTTAACCTAAAGGGGGCTTACAAATCTGGAGAGGGACTTTTTTACAAGGGCATGTAGGGATAGAAAAAGAGGTAATGGCTTTAGACTGAAAGAGTAGGTTTAGATTAGATATTAAGAATAAATTCTTCACTATGAGAGTGGTGTGGCACTGGAACAGGTGGCCCTGAGTTGTGGATGCCCTCTCACTGGAAGTATTGAAGGTCAGATTGGATGGTGCTTTGAGCAACCTGGTCTAGCGGAAGGTGCCCCTGCCCATGGCAGGGAGGTTGGAAACACATGATTTACCCAAACATTATATTATTCTATGAACATAAAAAAATTGAGCATGATATTTAATTCTGAATGACATTCTACAGTAGTGATTGCAATTAATATTAAAATGCAGCTTTTTGTCTAATGAACTGTGAATAATTAAGTTTTATTAAAAAAGCCCTTATTTGTTTAGGTACATGCATTGCCTAGTTATCCAATTATTGCTGCAAAATTACAAATGGGGAAAGTCAAATCTGTTAAATTAAGAAGGTCACCAAAGTAATTAAGACTGCTGAACCATATTATTAATTCTTTACAGTAGGTGGGGCACTGCTGAAAACTACCTGGTTTTCCTTGTTATGTAAATGATAGGCTTTTGTTCCATCGATGTTTAAATGAGTTAATTTACAGATAAAAGAATTGTAAAAGAGAAGGCAAGTTTTGGGCAAGAAAAGTTCTTATCAGCTACAAAATTAAAAACTCTATTCTTTTGTTAGTAATTTGATTGTGTGTTGCTAATTGTATTTTGAGGATGTTGGAATTTCTTTCTGTGCTTCAAAAGAAATGAGATTTAACAGGAAAAAAGAACAACAGTGTTGTATGAAAAAAATACTGCACTGAGGATGAAGTGAATGAGAAACCTACTCCTGGGGTAAATTTATGGTTTTGGCATTTAACAAAGGACAGAGAGTCTAATGAATTAGAAATAGGCCACTACGTCCCTCTGATCTTAACCAGAAGTAACTCTTGGTTTACTATTTCTCTTTTGGCATTGGTATTTGGTATTTTTACCAAAAGTCCTAAGTATAGTTTAAGACATCTGGATACTGTGTAAAAAATAAGAAAACAGTGATTGCCTGTGTCTACAGTTCAACACCTAGATTTTTGTACAGTTTTGTACAGCTAAATAAACAGTCTTGTAATATAGAAGAATATAAAATGCCTATTAGAGAGTCCTAAATTGTACAGGTATTTTATTAACTCCATAGTGAAACATTTCCATTATGAAATAGTTTCACATATTACAGCCACAGAAGCCATTATGGATATGTACCTGTATACATATATATTAGCATCTATCTCACATTACTCTGAGTTTTATTCTAACAATATAATCGCTCACAGTGCGTCCTAAAAAAGCAAGGAAACAAAAACAAAAGAGGGAAAAAAGCCATAGTAGCAGATCGTGGAGCTTGGTAAAAATCAGCCAATATAGAAATGAATCTGTATGTGTATGCATGTTTATTGCTTTCCTTCCCTGTTTGACAGTTAATCTGGTAAACAATATTCATTGTCATTATTTACATCTTTGAAGACATAAAAACAAGTCACTAGAAACTGACAGACCTATAATATTTATTTAGTTGAATATCTAACTATATGACAACCAGATTCAAGATTAAACCTCCAAAGGTGTTGCTCAAAGATTTGATCAAACAGAATGTGCTACATTGTTATTTGTCTTCTCTTCAGCATTTAAACAGAACTCATTTGCTCTTCCAGTCATATGGAAGAGCCTCTTAGAGACTCCGCCTTCAGACTACTGTGATCTTGGGAAGTATTTTCACTAAGCTTAGAAGGAAACAGTAATTCTCTAATATCAAGTAACACAATGAATGGCATGACAGAAATGCTAGAATGACTAGAGTTCTAAGAGAAACAAAAGAGCTCAGGAAATCATTGGTCTATATATAGATAAAGGAAGAAAATAAGTAGTCTGGAAGAAGTGCAACTGGAAGTAAGTCAGAATCACTCTGGAAGGAAAATGGATGTTGCAATAGATTCAGATTAATGTTGGGAATTTGTTTTAGACCACCAGATCATAAGTATCATAAAGATGAGGAAGTGGTATGTAAAAGCAAAAGGATTTGTGATAAAGCAAAAACAGCACTGATGGAAGATTTTAATTATCTTGATCTAAACTAGTATGAGTCAGCAGTGTGTCCGGGCAGCCAAGAAGGTCAACATCATCCTGGCCGTGTCAGAAAGAGCATAGCCAGCAGGGCCAGGGCAGTGTTCAATCCCTGTACTTGGCATTGGTGAGGCCCGCAGCTTGAATCCTGTGCTCAGTTCTGAGCCACTCACTACAAGACATTGAGGTGCTGGAGCGAGTCCAAAGAAGGGCAACAAAGCTGGTAAAGGGTCTGGAGCACAAGTCCTATGAAGAACGGCTGAGGGAACTGGGGTTATTTAGTCTGGAGCAGAGAAGGCTAAGGGGGACCTTATTGCTCTCTACAACTATCGGAAAGGAGGTTGTAGTGAGGTGGGGGCTGGTCTCTTCTGCAAAGTAACAAGTGACAGGACAAGAGGTGACACCCTCAAGCTGCATCAGGGGAGGTTTAGATTGGATATTAGGAAAAAATTCTTCACAGAGAGGGTGATCAGGCACTAGAACAGGCTGCCCAGCGAAGTGGTGGAGTCATCATCCCTGAAAGTGTTCAAAAGCTGGGTAGATGAGGCCTTTAGCGACATGGTTTAGTGGTGGAAGTGGCAGTCCTGCGGTAACGGTTGGACTTGATGATCTTAAAGGCCTTTTCCAATCTAGGTGATTCTATAATTCTATCCCTAGCTTTGTCTGAGAATCATATTTCAAATAGAAATGCTTTTCATGAGGAACACAGCAGAAACACAGATGTTTCAGTACTGAACTGTTCATATTAGGAAGATAAGTTTATTTAGAAAGTGACAGATAACTGTCGGTAGAAGATATGGAGATAAAATGCAAATTCAAGGCACAACTTTTCTGAAAATTAATCCTACCTTCGAGGAAATTAATCCTACCTAATAGCAAAGCTGGCAGCTCTTTCATGGATGTAATAAATTACTTTACCCAAGAACAGCTTGCTGCATATGCAGCCATATGACAGCCTTACTCTGTTTAAAACTAAACAATACAGAAGATATGATGTCAAGGAAACACAAAACTAGCCATTAACTCTTTTGGGTCTGAAAATGAGACATATAGCATGAATAAATAAGATGGCCAAAATCTTGGAGCAATCAAGAATTCATAAAAAAGAGACCTGGAAGATCAATCGAAAACATATCTCTGGTTGCAGTGGAAGCCATATTAATTCTGCCATGGACTAACTAAACTTCCAAAGTACTTCACAGCATTGGGTCTCTTGCTTTGGACTTTCATTTGGAAACAATCCTTGGAAAACTTCCATAAAGTTGAGATATACCAGTTTTAGAGTTTTGGAATGTATTGTTTTGATTATACTTTGAAAGCACTTTTTAACTCTGATATTCACTCAGAAAACACAGAAAATAAAAAAAAAATAAGTAAAAATGAAATATTTGGATGCCTGTCAAGGCAAAAAGATAGCTATGCAGCCAAAACTAAGCTCCCTTAAAAAAAAAAAAAAAAAAAAAAAGTAAAAATGGGAAAGTCATTTTCATTGCAAATAAAACTACATTTTAAATGTCATAATCTTATGCTAATCAAAACTCCTGTTCTTTATAAAATTGTGTCATTCACATAAGTGGCTTACCTAGGCAATTCAGAACTAGTGGCAGCAAGTCCATTATTTAGCTGTGAAGCTCTGAAGTACCCAAAAGCTCTTCACTGTGAACTTTTTACTTCTGTGTTTATAACAAATCACAAAAAAAGATTTTGACTATAACAAACACAAGGAAACAACACCAAAACCACAATCCCAGGCTACAGTAGTGCAATTCTATGAATTTCTTATGCTGATGAGAAAACTAATTTAAGCTAAATATTAAATCACAAATATTAAATAAAAATATTTCCGACAAACATAATATTCTTCTTATAATTATTATAAAATCAAATGCTGTGTAGTCATTGTTTTAAAATACTAAGAAAACCAGTAAGATTGCCTGCATTTTGATGGCAAAAAAAATAATCTTCATAGATAGTTTTCATATATCCTTTAAACTGAAAAACTGTCAATTTAGATTATAGTGCATATATCAGGTGAAGGGAACTTTATTATGTGGGTGGTGAGACAGTGGAACAGTTTGGCTGGAGAAACTGTGGATGTCCCATTCCTGGAAGTTTTCAAGGCAAGGCTGGATGGGATCTTGAGCAACCTGATCCAGTGGAAGGTATCTCTGTGGCAGGAAGGCTGCCTTTAGATGGTCTTTAAGGAACCTTCCAACCTGGACCATTGTATGAGTCTATGATTCTACAAATTTGATTGTTACATGTAAGCTTAGGAAAAGTGACAGACTGTTGCTTTATTTCCACCTCAGTTTCTGACAAGTGAATAAATATTTCTAAGGATGAGTAAGGCCTCCTCACTTAGACCACAGATGTGTGCTAAAGTTAACTGAAGTTAGTAAACTCCTTTGAGAAAGTTTAGTATTACTTTTCCTAGCAGATGCTTGTTAGTAAGCTTCATGATGGATACTAGCAGTGCTTTGGTTTTTTTTTGAATCTAATTACAAGACATAGCAAACATGGTAATTTTCCAGCTGACTTGGTTTCAATCAGTGCCCAAAACAAAATGACAGATTTTTCAGAGTTTAGTTGGCATTATTTTCTTTCGTTTTACACAATAGTTCAAATATCCTGTGATTAATTTGAAATAAAGTGAAGGTATATCAGAGATACATTAAGAGAAATCACTTCTACAATCAGAAATGTTTGATAACATGGTGAAATTACTAACTAAATAATTTCTATGGATTAAAAAAAAATCAGCTCATTTTTGGTTTTGTTTTTTGTTTTGCTGTTTTTTTTTTTAAATATTCTCCATTTATTGGTGTCTTTTGTGGGAATAAATGTGGAGACTGGAAGTTAATATATTCATGTGCATTTGCGAAGTGGTAAAAGAAAACAGAGGTTATTTAGTACTCTGAAAGCATAATGTTGCAAACTAATCAAAACAATTGTGGAGGATGTACTCAAACATTTCATTTTAAAGTAGTATAAATTAAAGCATCAGCTAAGCTTAATGAACGCAGTAAATATTAAATTACATTCAATTTACCAGAAAAAGCAAGAATATGCATCTTGTGAAGTTATTCTGGGCTTTTGTAGGTAATAATCCAACTCCAGCCATCACATTTTATCTCTACCTCCGTCTCTGTCTCCATCTCCATATCTACATCTAGCTCTGTCTATAAATCTATACATCTATATTTACATATCTATATCTGTCTCCATTTCCATCTCTCTTTCTCTGTATGTGGATATGTGAGAGTTAGGGAGTTCATCACACCACTTATATAGATTTTAATAAGTACTAAAATGGGAGTAAGAGTTTTTCACCTGTACATATGAGTCCTTAATAAGGTGTACAACATTGCTGTGAGCATTTCTTAGGAAAAAATAATAGGCTTACTTGTACTGCTTTTCTTCAAAGATTCCATCTAAGTCAGTTGAGTTATTACCTCTTAATACACACACAGCTGAGAGCAAATACATTTTTATCCAAATTCAGTGCAGCCATAGTGGAATTAATTTCCCTTAAATTTAGTGAACTCAGGCTAGTCATCTGAATTTAATCAGCAGAGAAAGACAGACACTTCCAGAGGATAATACAATTAACCTACTGAAATATTTATTCAATAACAGGTTTTACCTAGAAGCAAAGCTACTTGAAGGAGCTTCCATTCTGTCTCCCTCTTATTTTCGCTTGTATAGTGCAGTCTGCTATAACTACTTAGCATCCGATTAGTGACATAATCTAAATAAAAGGTTTAAAAACTGCACTTTCCATTTCCTGGAGTCTTATTTTTAACATGATCATTTCATTCATATAGTTCCTGGTGCCTTATCACTGACCAGTAAATGCTGTGTCTGCTGAAGTGAATAATTAAATTCTTAATTAACTTCTTAAGTGCATATATTATATATGACAACTCCATATTGAGTGGATGTCACCAAAAAAGAAACCACAAATCACTTAATATTTCTATTTCTTCTTGCATGTTTAATTTTACCACAATATTTTTTTCTCCAAGAAAGTTAATTTGGGGAAAATAGCACTTTTATTCTTACTCAAGACTTTTTTTTTGTCATAGCTAACATTTTAGGAGGGCTATATCAATTCTTAAACAACACACTATTGAGATAATTTCAAAGTGATAAAAAGCCAACAAGAAGCAGCATTATGCTTTTGAGTTTTTCTAATAGCTTCACTTCTCTAAATTGGTAGGATGGCCATTTCATGGTATTATGTTTTTCACTGATTTGTCCATACACAAGACTGATTCAGAATCCTTTGCACTTTATGGATTTAAGAGATTTTCCCCATAAGATGAGTTATTAGAAGGGATATCTCTCCTAAATTAAAAAAAAAACCACATTTACTTCCTGAAATCAGATTAAGGGCACAAACCCCCTAAAATATATATAAAGAAATAAAAAAACTATTTTCAAGATAAAGAGAACAGCAGTGAGAAACTGATTATTTGAAAAATATTAACTTCCAGAGCAACACAATTATCTATTTGTAATTCAAATTGAATTGACTGATATGCTTTCATGATTTTCCCTGAAGTGTCCTCTCAAATATCAGCCACCCACAATGGCAATGACCCTTCCCACTCAGGGAAAACTTTTTTTCTCCAAACAAAATCTATTTGTAAAGTTTCAACCTTTTACACTTCTGCTGGTCACTGATGAGTGGCCAGCATGTAAAGATGCTGTTGCCTCGTGAAATATAGAGATGTACCTGGATAATGCTGTTAAAGAAGCAAAGAAGAAGAGCCACCTTAAAATAGACATAGTTTGGATGATGCATAGCAGCAGGTGCAGAATATCAGTCATCTGGCTTTTCTGTTTCATCCTGTTTTATTTTTTTTAAATAGTAATAAGGTTCAATTTCTGAGGCAGCTTTGATAACATTTAGAAATTCTGGAAGGCTGTTGACTTATCAGTAGAACACAGCTTATCATGTAAATGCAATTCATGCAAATTTCCAAAGATAACAGGCAGACACATTTACAATCTCAGTGAAAAACACTCTCAAGAGGTGAGATGGGCAAACTGTGAAACTTGGTTCTATTTATTAACTTACAACAGATATAGAAAAATACAAATAAGATGGGCTTATGTTTAAATGAAACAAATAGCTACTCATGATATTTCTCTCTTTTTTTCAGAAGGCTGCTAATCATGATGATGGTAAATGAGAAATTAAGCAATTTTATAATATGGATAGTTATTCAGCTGTTATTATGAATTGCTATAATTATTATTGTTGTTATTGTTATTATTGTTATTATTATTTTGTTGCCCCTGATTTCAGTCTGCTACAAGCAGGAAAATTGAGAAAAACCCTGTCAGGATTCATTTAACATTTCTTTAATCCAAATTTCTCATGGGACATCTTTTGTTTTGCATGTCCAACCTGAGATATATGGTTGATATTCAGAAACTCGGTGTACATGTTGAAGTCAAAACGAAATGTAGACTCAGAATATTTCAAAAAATTAAAACTCATGTTTCCAAGTTTTAGTCACCTGGTACCTTAGTTTAAAAAATAACTTTATATATCTGCTAAACAGTAAGTTTTGAGATACTGCATAGCTGTTTAAAAAGTACTGCCATGGGGCTGTCAGAATTGACTGTAGCTCTGATATTTTCCTTGTATTTCTAAATTAACCCATCCTGGCTATGACACGAGTTACCACTGCATAATGCTGCTAGAGCAACATAATCAGTTCCTCTGTTCATTCAATAAGTGATAAGCCACATGCCTTGTCTACCATCCATTTTCTTGTGAGATGCCATTAATTCAAAATACTTGGGTCTTTCTTTTGAAAAGGCACGAACACAGCTGTTTTCTTAATGCATTAAGAGTGGAAACACAGAATGACAAAAAGAGAAAAGATCATCTGTATGTGTATATACTTATATATATATATATAATTTAGAATTTCCCATGTGATGCACTCGTTCCAGTGATTGAAAAATTTCCCACAAGCTCTACAACTCTCCTCTTTAACCAACTGATTTCTCTGTCAAGCATTTCCACAGCTTTATTTTTACCATTTATAAAGGACTAAATCTATCCTAACCAAAGCCTTTCAGGCTCAGTGGAGGACCACACTAATGCTTTAAACCGAATTGCTCTATTTTGCCCTTATATAGTTTGCAGAGATGGCCTTACCAGAATTCAGCTCCCTGTTCCTCTATATTTATACTCAGAAACTAATTGCCAATTTAGACAGTATAAGCATACAGTAAACAACACAGGGATGTAGTCATGGCACATAAATCATTGCTAGTGATTGCACAGCTGTCACTGGTATTACTTAATTGCTTATAGGAAAATGTACTTTGGCAACTTATTTTGCAAAGTTTTTCTACCCTTTACTTTGAAGGAAGAAACATTTAGTGTTGCAAGTATGGGAGACCTGATGGATTACAAGTCTGATTCTCACAGTTTTACAGCTAATTTCAGTATATTCAGATCTATGCATAAGTTTGGCTTAATAGTGATTATTATGTCAAGACCGGACTCCCCTAAATTCTTTTCAACTTGCAGTTAAATCTGTTTTAAAATCACTTTGATGGGGGTTTCCCTGAAATACATCAGATTTCTGTTATCTTCTAATTTGTTACTGTGGACTGAATGTTTTCTGAAAAAAACCCAGAAACCAACTGTTTGAAGCCCAACTTTCCCCCCAAAAAGCCTGGACTCTTAAGGTGTAACTTAGGAAAAAGAAACTAGCAAACAAGCAAAACCCAGTAATCCAAAACAGTAAAAGAATGGCTCTGCACTCCTTACTTTCCCTTCTGTGTTAGACATTATACTTCTGTTTGTGTGTGTGTGTGAAAGTGTTTTACTAGTTTAGAAAAACACTAAACTCCTCCTATAGAAAATGTTAGCTCATTATCATGGCATACAATGCAGTGTTAATGGCATTTGTCTTTTCATTAAAACCTGGTTATATATGAGGTCATAGATTCAAGGTTTAAAGAGATAAATGCAGCAGTTGTAATAATAGTCACGTGAATATCTTGAATTATATCATAATTATTCTTTTGTAACAGAATAATCTACCCTCCCCTTATTATGAACAACATCAGTTGTGGGTATTTAGGAAATGAAAAGCTCAAATCTATGAGAAAGGTAATGACCTCTGAAAATTTTCTCTGATGACTAATTTGTGGCTTAGTGGATTTCAAGAGATTATTGGGTTTTGAAATGGATTCTATCAACTGAGGAGATAATTGAAATCATTAGGCTGAATAAAGTAAAACAGTAGATTTGTTATGTGGAGCTCTATTATACAAGCATCTATTTCTCACACTATTTTTTCTTAAACTGAGCTACTCTATCAACTTACATTATGGGTCAAATTCTGAAAACACAGCACTCAATGGCAAAACTTACAATAACCTCAGCTGAATAAGGATTTGACTCAGATTTTTATCAGAAGAACTGTTGTGATCTGTGAGAATTTCAGGTGCTCAATATTGCTCACATGTCTCTGATTCAAGTTCCAGGTTTTTCACATTCAAGCAGAATAAAATGAATTTAATCTTCATTATCAGCTCATGGACAATGTCTTACAGTGCCAGTCCTGAAGTTAAAATTCCATCAGTAATTCATGATGGTGACATTTATAGGACTCACGCACTATCAGACTTATTAAACCAGATGCTGTACAAATTACAGAAAGACATATCCTATGCTTTGAAAAGCTTAATAATTCAAAGTGCAGCATTATCCTGGACAAAATAACTGTGATATATTATTATAAATTATTCTGTATCACTCTTAGCCTTTCTTTTTTCCAATACCCTGCATATTATTTTTCTTTTTACTAACATGATTTTAGCTTCCAACAGAAGTTTTATAAGTAAACTGCTTTTACAAAATAATGTCTGCTATAAATGCCACTGAGGTATATTTCAGTAGCTACATTAACTACATTATTGTTTGGAGTTATTTTTTGCTGGCATTTTGTTTCCTTAAAATGTAGTTTCAATTTCCTATTATGCCTGCTTGACATACAAAGCAAGTGATACCTTACTAGATATTTGCCAGATGCTTAAAAGATTGTTACTTAGGTTATGAAAAAGATTTTAAATATAACATTTCAGAGTTATTACAGCTACAAAGGTTTTAAATTTTTAGAATTTAGTAACCTTTCTAAACTTCTTTTTTGGAGGGTAGGAAAAGTTCCAGGATTTTGGTTCTTTATAAAGTAGCTTCATCAAGTACAGAAAATGCTAATCCCAAGAACCCACCAGCAGACTGTCGTGGTTTAAACCAAATCAGCCATAAATCAACCATGCAGTCTCTCTCTCATTCCCCCCCTTCTTTCCCTCCCCCCGCTCCCCGTGGGATGGAGAGGACAATCGAAAAGAATGTAACTCCCAGGGGTTGAGATAAGAACAGTTTAGTAACTAAGGCATTACACAAATCACTACTGCTACCACCAATAACAATAAAGAAAATAACAAGGGAAGAGAATATAACACCTCATCACCCTGTTGACCGACACCCCAGCCCAACCCCCTGCAGTGAACTAACCCTTCCGCATAACTGCCCCCAGTTCTACATCCTGAGCATGACGTGCTGTCGTATGGAATACCTCCTTGGCCAATCCGGATCAGGTGTCCTGTCTCTGCTTCCTCCCGGCTTCCCCTCCTCCCTGGCAGAGCATGAGGCTCAGAAAGTCCTTGCTCA